>JAQGBX010001767.1:0-23203 GCA_034698745.1 Megaphyllum sjaelandicum | reverse complement strand
TAGCACAATTTCCGTTTCTTGTACAAATGTTGAATTTGTTCATCAATAGATGCTTCTTCCAACTGAGACCTTTTTTTTCAGTTTCAAGACTTTATATTGTCAATTGTATAGAGCCTTATTTTTTTTCCTGACCAAATTGCTAATTTTCCTGACTTTTCTAGCAAAAAAAAAAGCTATTTTTCCTGACTTTTCCTGACATTATTTTTCTTGCCTGACATTTCCTGACTTTGCAGAAACTGGCAACCCTGAAATTAATTCAGGGGGGCGTTGAGGACCAACCGCCGCCCCCTTGCAAGAATGATGATTCTCCAAATAAAAAATTATCTTACTTTTAAATGCTCAAAGAACAACTGTGGAGACGTCCAACTTTAGCTGGTATGTTTTCAGCGGCATCAAAACAAGACAATAATGGGTTGTATTATTCATTTCTAGAAATGGAGTCAGTTTTTTTTTCTGAAAAAAGGGGCAATTAGTAAACTTTTTTTCAAAAAGGGCGGTAAGTAAGTTTTTTTTTTCGAAAAGGGGGCAGTAGGCCAAAAAAGTTTGTGAACCTCTGGTCTAGTTAGCTGAAGAGGATTGGGGATGGAGCTGCTAGCAGTCGACTGAGTGCATTCATAATTCATTTTGCTTTTAAATTGGGAAAATTTCCCTTATATTTCCATGACTTCCATAACCACTTCTCTCCTTCCCCCCCTGACTTCTCTGACCTGTGGCCACCTTGTTATCAGTGTGTCTTGTCGTCCATCTCTTGTCTATGAACATGCATGTCGACCATAGGCATTATCATATCTAATTAGCAAGAACTTACCGTTTTTGCACATGAGCAAGTAATCACTGCAAGTAAAATTCGGAAGGAAATGTCTTTGGAAATGTCGTAGGCAATTCACGACCAATCAAATCCAACCCAAGAAGCATTTCTGCCTTTCAAATCAAGGGCTAAGTAATGAGCAAATGAACACCAATGTGCCACCTTGCGGGTAACAAATACTAAAATCTTCCTGGGAAGAGGTTATCGATAAGTAATGATGCATTCACAATGAACCAATTTATATGCAATTTATATTCACAAAACATTGTAAATTTTTAAAAGTTGTTATTCACACAACATTGTAAATTTTTTAAGATTTGTATTCGCAAAACATTGTAAATTTTTTTAAATTTTTATTCGCAAAACACTACATTTTTAAAATTTGTATTCGCAAAACATTGTAAATTTTTTAAATTTTTATTCGCAAAACATGGTAAATTTTTAAAATTTGTATTCACGAAACATTGTCAATTTTTAAAATTTGTACTCACAAAATGGTGAATTTTTTAAAATTTGTATTCGCAAAACATTGTAAATTTAAAAATTTGTCTTCACAAAACATTGTAAATTCTTCTAATTTGTATTCGCAATTTTTAAAATTTGAGTTCACAAAACATTGTAAATTTTTAAAGTTTGTATTTACAAAACATTGTAAATTTTTAAAATTTGTATTCACAAAACATTCTAAATTTTAAAAATTTGTACTTGAAAACATATGAATACTATAAATCTGTTCTTGAAAACAGTGGACAAATTTTGAAAAGTTATGCTCGGAAACTGTTTGGAAATTTTGAAAATTTGTTCTCGGGAAAAACGTTGAAAATTTTGAGAATTTTTACTCGGGGAAAACGTGAAGAATTTTGCACTTTTTAACTCGGAAAAACGTTAAAAATTTTGCAAATTTGTACTTGTGGAAAATTTTGAAAATTTTGAAAAAATTTTCTCGGGGAAAACGTTGAAAATTTAGCAAATTTGTGCCCAGAAACTGTTGGAAATTTTGCAAATTTGTAATCGGGGAAAATGTTGAAAATTTGTACTCGGGGAAAACGTGGAGAATTTTGCAAATTTTAACTCGGGAAAACGTTTAAAATTTTGCAAATTTATGCTCAAATATTGTTGAAAATTTTGTAAATTTGTTCTCGGGAAAACGTGGAGAATTTTGCAAATTTTAACTTGGGAAAACGTTGAAAATTTGTACTCGAGGAAAACGTTGAAAATTTTGCAAATTTGTTCTCGGGGAATAAGTGGAAAATGTTGAAAATTTGTCCTTGGAAAAGTTGGCAAATTAGTACTTGGGTAAACGTGACAATTTGTCTTCCGAAATTGCAATTATTGCGAATTTGTTCTTGATAAAAGATGGAAAATTTTGAAAAGCTGTACTTTGGAAAACGCCGGAAATTTCGACTCGGGAAAACGTGGAAATTTTCAAAAATTTGTCCTCGGGAAAATGTTAATTTTTTTTATTAAATTTATCCTCAGAAAAAATATTTTTAAAAATTTGTACTCTGGTAAACGTGGCCAATTTGTCTTCAGAAATGGAAATTATTGCCAATTTGTTTTTGATAAAACATGGAATATTTTGAAAAGTTGTACTTGGGAAAACGTCGGAAATTTTGACAAATTTGGCAAATTTGTCCTCCGAAATTGAAATTATTGCGAATTTGCCCTTGGGAAAACATGGAAAATTTTGCCAATCTGTTCTTGGGAAAAGGGGGGAAAATTATTTCACGGAAATTTTTTAAAATATGGCGAATTTGTATTTGGGAAGACGGTAAAAATATTGAAAATTTTTACTTAGGGGAGATGTAGTAAATTTTCAAAATTTGTTCTCGGGAAAACGGGGCAAGTCAAGAACAATTTTTTAAAATTTACAACATCTCCCCGAGTAAAATTTTTCCAAAATTTATCCCGTATTCCCAAATACAAATAGGCCATAATTTTAACAATTTAATTCGGAAAATTAACATGAAACGATGTTTGAAAAAAAATGTTTGAGAAAAAACGTTTGAAAATTTTGAAATTTTTAAATTTTGAAAATATATAAAATTGACTACATCTCCCCCAAGTAAAAATTGTGACAATTTTTGCTGTTTTCCCAAATACAAATTGGCCATATTTTTAACAATTTAATTCGGAAAATTAACATGGAAAATTTTGAAAAGTTGTACTTGGGGAAAACGTGGAATTTTTGACTCGGGGAAAACGTGGAAATTTTCAAAAATTTGTACTTGGGTAAACGTGGCAAATTTTTCCTCCGAAAGGGAAATTATTGCTAATCTGTTGTTGGGAAAAGGAGAGAATTTTTCCTCGGAAATTTTTAAAATACATGTATGGCAAATTTGTATTTTTGAAAACGGGAAATATTTTGAAAATTTATAAAACTGACTACATCTCCCCCGAGTAAAAATTTTCAAAATTTATCCCGTATTCCCAAATACAAATTGGCCATATTTTTAACAGTTAAATTCGGAAAATTAACATGAAACATTTTTACGCATAAAATTTTAAAAAGTTGTACTTGGGAAAACGTTGAAAATTTTGACTCGGGAAAACTTAGAAATTTTCAAAAATTTGTACTCGGGTAAACGTGGCAAATTTGTGCTCCGAAATTGAAATTATTGCCAATCTGTTGTTGGGAAAAGGAGGTACATTTTTCCTCGGAAATTTTTAAAAATATGTAGAATTTGTAGTTGAGAAAATTTTGGGGGAGATGTAGTAAATTTTAAAAATGTTGTTCTCGCAGAAAACGTGGAAAATTTTGAACTCAGACAAAAGTTTTACCAACTGTAACCTACTTTAGAAGTCTTTTAATACAGAATTCAGAGAAATGTCTTGTCCAACATATTCCTAAGGAACACCGAGCGATGTTAGTCCAGCGGTCAAGCTGCGGGATCCGCATTCGGTAGATTTGGGTTCGAACCCCGGCTCGACTGTCCTCACTTTGGTTTTCGTGGTTTTCCCAAAGTACTTCTCAGGCAAATGCCGGGACGGTTCCTCTAAAAATCGGCCACAACCGTATAATACCTGTTCAGTTTTCAGAAAAAAAGTTTGATTTTAATCCTGCGCACTTGTTCTTCTTCGCTGGGTTTAATTACTTAGAAAAATGTATTTTTTTTTTTTGTTGTTGTTGCAAAAAATGCCATTCGTAATGCTTTGGTCTGAGTACCCTTAGTAATCAAAATTGAATTCCCTAATAAATCTTGAACTCGCACATCGCGCATCTGCAGTCCAGCACGATACTGTGCACCATGCCAAAGTAACAAGGCATTTTCCATACGCAGATGCCACAGCTTCGATATACAGTAAAACCTGGAAAAGGGACCACTTTTGAATGGTGTCCTCCTGTTTATGTTGACCACTTTTTAGTGTATTGTTTTTTCTAGTATACATTTCCTTCATAAAAATTCTCCGTATAGTGACCAGTGACCCCCTGTCTATCGTGTCCAGTGACCAGTACGTGTTGTCTTTTTTGCAATTTTTACATTGCCAATGTACCTTAAAAAGTGACCAAATAACGGATGAGTCACGTTACATCTTGCTTTCACCCTTGTACATGATGATTCTTACTTTTTTGGTTTTTTACTACGCGTATTACAGTCTACATGTATAAGTGCAGTGTACATGTTAATTATTTTAATTTAATTCAGACATTTTTTGTATAGTGACCACCTGTGTACAGTGACCAACATAGCATTTTTTTGGTGGTTACTCTTAGCAGGTTTTAGTGTATCTAAGAGTATAAAATATACGATAAATCGCGCTGTCCGGTAAAGAATATTTGTAATGCACTTGGTGCAGTATGAGCACGCATAAAATATATATTTGAACATCTATTCTGCGAACGATTTGAGTGGGATTAAGAAGGATTAGCGCATCCCGGGTTTGAAAATTTACAGGTGTGCCACAAAGTCAATAAATGGATTAGAAACGGCCCAAGCAAGTGTTGACAAATGCTTGCTGAAGTGGGGTGAAAACAGCATCTGGTTGCTCCAAAGTTTGTTAACCCCGAGTGGGAACAAACAAAAAAAAACCAAAAAAAGAAATAAAAACCACCGATTAAAAAGTCGAGTAAAAGGTGAATCTGGCTCGTTTTATATGCTAAATTTGCATGTTTTATTCAGCAGTATGACATTTACTTTCTCTTTTATAGCATTTCTCGCGTCTGGCGTTTTTATATATATAACTTATCTCCACATCATATTTTTCCGGCCTCTGGATGCCCCGAAACGGCGAACATTTCAAAACATGCAGTTTTTTTATTATTTTACACGCTACATTTCATTGTCTTTTCTCTCTCATTGTCATCCTGGTGAGAAATGAAAGAAAACTAAAAAAAATGTGCTGCATTTTATAACTGGGATAGCCTGCGAGCATTAAATTCCAAAGCGGTTATCACCTTTTCTGTTTTGTGGCAAACTGTCAAGGTATTTGTTGAAAATTATCTCAATGTCGGGTTGGAGTTAAACTCCGATGAGTCCAGTAATTGGTCCTCAAGACGCCTCATCAATGAAAGTAATAATTATATTAAGAATCGTTGATTGCATTGTATAATCACTGCGTATTTCCGCAAACGTCTCGGCTAATTAATATCTAAACTATAAAAAAACGTTAACAGATAAAGACCTAATTAAGGAGATGATAATATAAATTAACTTTCCTGAACTCTATTCGTTCATCTCTTAATTAATCCTATAGACGAATATCAAGGGACGTCAACATTTTTACGTACAGTAAAACCTGTTAAGAGTGACCACCAAAAAAATTGGCTATGTTGCCACTGTACACAGGTGGTCACTAAACAAAGAGTGCCTGAATTAAATCAAAATAATGAACACGTAGCCTACATTGCACTTATACACGTAGACTGTAATACACGTAGTAAAAAACCACAAAACCCCAAATCAAAAAGTACAGATTCATCATGTCCAAAAGTTAAAGCAAGATGTAACGTGACTCATCCGTTATCTGGTCCCTTTTTAAGGTACATTGGCAATGTAAAAAGTGTAAAAAAACACACGCTGGTCACTGGTCAATATACAGAGCATTTGTATGAAGGAAATGTACACTAGAAAAAAAACGATACACTAAACAGTGGTCAACATAAACAGTTGCTAACTTTTCCAGGTTTTACTGTACGTAGGCCTACTATAAGAAGTTCGTTTTAAGCGAATTCTTCTTAATAGGGGTGTGTATCTTTAAGACGATTGCATTACGTATTGTCAAGTTTCTGGTAAATGATGCTTCGTGCTTCGAAATTCAGGTAATTTTTTTAAAATTTAAAAAAAAATAAGCCCGAATCACGTGAAAACACGTCACTTAAAAACGTATTTTATTGAGCAACAAAAATTGCAAAGCTGCGCAAAAAATGAATGTAAACAACAATTATTTCGACTTTGGCAATCGTATAAAAGTCTCGTAGGACATCTTCATCGTTGAAAAAACAGAGTGCACTCGACTCTAGTTCCCACATGTGTCATTCTCAAATGTCCAAATCTGACATTATCGTCCCTTTTTTAAGATGCTCGAAGAAGGTGCTTCGAATATGCTAATTCCGCACGCAATCTCGAATAAGGTTCAATCACATCGGCCTGCAGAATTTCCTGACATTTTTATTTTTTTTTAAATTTTCCATTTTCGTTTATATACGATTCGCATTGTGTGGGCGTATTTCTAATGCCAGATTTTATTAAGAACCTCCGTGTGTTGCGCTTTAGGCCTATTTTTTTGAATTTCAATTTTCTCTTTCGTTTCGACCCCCCTCTTAAAGGAAAAAAACGCTGCGTACGAAATAATATTTTGGGAGTTGTCCTTTCGCCTAACAAAGACCTCCGACTGCCATTGCGTGTAATGTAATATTGCCCTACAAAAGCAAAAACGCCAGTGCTGCCACCACCCCCAGAAGATTCGTTTTCACTTTCAAAAACCCCATGCAGGTTTTTGCCCGAAGAGCGACTTCAGACTAACCCCCCACCCTCCCCATTTTTGATCGATGCAATGACCAGAGGAGGAGAGTCCGAAGCACAGCCACATTTTCATTGTACTTTTGTCGTCAATTTTTATGCGGATGCAAAATGGAGTCTGCTTTATTTTCCATTTTGTATTTATTAAGGCACTGTACATGTACTGAACGTCAACAATGGAGCAACTTTTTGTTGCTCATTGTTGACAGTTGTTTCTGGAAACGTACGCTTAGGTAAACATACTGGAACATTCTGCAACTTATTTTAGGAACATTTTACTAAAGTTGTCACTGTTCCACTTACTGGAACATTCTGTCAGGCCATTCATGGAAGCAACAGGAAACTCTTGTTTGCCCGTTTATACAGTATATGTGGTAAACGAGCAACTGAGTACTTGAAACGAAAAACGAACTGTTCAAAACGAATCAGCAACAGTTCAGGAAACAGAAATACAAAAGCCAAATACAGAAAACCTGGAAAAGTGGCCACATTTGAATGGTGACCACCTTTTTATGTTGACCACTTTTTAGTGTTTTATTTTTTCTAGGGAACATTTACTTCATAAAAATTCCCTGTATAGTGACAACACATCGTGTTGTGTACAGTGACCGGTGTGTGTTGTCTTTTTCGCAGTTTTTTCATTGCCAATGTACCTTATGAAGTGACCAGATAACAAATGAGTCCCTTGCATCCTGCTGTAACCGCAGTAGTTCTCAAATAATTCAGCCAATTATGTTATTTAGATTCGAAAAAAATCACTAAAAACATGATAATATGAAGCAAAACGCAAAAAAACGAGGAAAACTTGATAATTTTTTCTTTAAAAAAAAGCAAATGTGTAGTAATAAGGCAATAAATATACTGTATATGTAATGCACATGGATATGATGATTCTGTACTTTTTTGGTTTTGTGGTTTTTTACTACACGTATTACAGTCTACATGTACAAGTACAGTGTGTACATGTATATGTTCATTTTAATTTAATTCAGGCGTTCTTTATATAGTGACCATCTGTGTACAGTGACCATCATTGCATTTTTTTGGTGGTCACTCTTAACAGGTTTTACTTTATGTATTCGTGTTGCTAAACTTTCTTTGATCATTACCGCGTTTTATGGAAGCAGGAAATTTGGGTGAACTTTTGTTTCTGCTGTGCCGTGAACAATGTGAAACGTTCAGAAAAATAAAGGAATATGTAGAAACAAGCTAAAGGAGTAAAAGCAACATATAGACAGAAAATTTATCTGTTTTCTTCATTGTGCATAGACTAAGCTTTGTGGTTTCTTTTCTTAATTTTATTTTTATTTTTTAAAAAAATATCCGGTAGGCGTGATGGGTTCATGAATCCTTCCATTGGGATTAACTTGCGACGATTTTACTCGTAGAATAATGCTATAAACATGTTTTTCACGTATAAATTTGAGATAAGTGGGGCTCGAACACGCCTTGCTGATTGTGTTGACATGTTGCAACATAAACCCATTTCCATAATGTGTTTAAAGTGAGAACATTCAACTTCAAAGCGTTCAAACATGAAAAATCATTCGTGTTTTTAACGTTTTAAGTAACAGCATTATCTAAGTCATGTTTGTCTTGTCAGTGACCTGTAAATTAGGAATATTTCCATTGTTTTAGGCAGGATTTTAATTAAAACGTGTCAGTATCTCGCGAATAACTTCTGTTAATATATCGTGTACATTGTATTTGTAAAGCACCTACTGACCTATACACATTATAAAATTAATACTAGCGTGAGAATACAGTAAAACCTGGAAAAGTGACCACCTTTAAATGGTGACCAATTTTTAGTGTATTGTTTTTTCTAGTGAACATTTCCTTTATAAAAAAATTCTCTGTATAATGACCATGACCACCTGTCTATTGTGTACAGTGACCAGTGTGTGTTGTCTTTTTTGCAAATTTTACATTGCTAATGTACCTCAAAAAGTGACCAGATAACAGATAACGTTACATCTCTTTTTAACCCTTGGGCATGATGATTCTGTACTTTTTTGGTTTTGTGGTTTTTTACTACGTGTATTACAGTATACATTTATAAGTGCAGTGTACAAGTTCATTATTTTAATTTAATTCAGGGATTCTTTGTATAGTTACCACCTGTGTACAGTGGCCAACATAGCATTTTTTTGGTGGTCACTCTTAAAGGGTTTTACTGTAATTATAATCACATAGCCATGAAAATGCCTTACTTCTTATTAATCTTGAAAAGTTACCTCCAATAACCAATGAAATCATTGGTCCAGAAACACCGTTTTAAAACACATGCATCAAAACGCTCTAATCTTTCCATCGTAATGAGAACGTACGTTTTTTATGATGTTCATGAAATTTAGATAAACTAGGGGTACTCGGTCAATTCGGGTCAAATTATTTACGAATGGCACAAAGTCTTGAGATCCATTGGAAAGTGCCTTTCGCAAAGTTTTTGTCAGAGTTCCCCCATGTTATATCCAAATAACACCTGATATTACGTACAAAATTTGAATGTTTTTGGCATGTCCTTTCGCTTTCAGGGAATAAGATTTATTACGCAATGACGGCTCATGGTCTTATTGATATAATTATACCAATTAATGCATGCACCTTAACGTCGAATTGTAAAACTTTCATTTCAGTAATTTTTAATTCAAGGCAAAACTGGCTTTTTTATGATAAACTAGATTACGCATAAACTAGGGTAAAATGACACGAATAATTGTATCTTAAACAAAGAAAGTGGAGATTGGATCAAAGAAAAATAACAAAAACACGAGCAACATTGGCATACATGTACATGTATATCATTTCGAGATGCCCCGCAGTTTTGGTGCCTGCGCAAAAGTTGGCACCACGTAGCACCATCTCGTGACACATTTTGTAACTTAAAATATCGTTAATATAAACAATTAAACCTGTTAAGACTGACTACCAAAAAAATTCTACGTTGGTCACTATACACAGGTGTTCATATAAAAAGAATGGCTGAATTAAATTAAAATATTGTACAGTTACACTGAACTTATACATGTAGACTGTAATACATGTAGTAAAATATTGGAAAATCAAAAACGTACAGAATCATCATGTCCATGTGCATTAAATACAGTATATTTATTGCCTTATTATACATTTGGTTTGTTTTTAAAAAATTACTAAGTTTTCCTTGTTTTCAATGCTTTTTTGCTTTGTTTGCTCGCTCATGTTTTTAGTTATTTTTTCTCTCCGAATAACATGATCCATAATTTCTGTACAATTTTTAACAGCATATTTTGTTATCCTGCTGCACATTTCCAAATCATCTCAGTTTTTATTTCTTTTTCACAAGTATCCCTTATCCCATCAGAAATTCCAAAAGTATCATCTTCCTTAGAAATTTAATCAATAATAGCTTTTTGAAGCTCTTTAGGAGTAGCATTGCTGTAAAATTAAATGTCACTATTTACCGGTACATGTAAGATGACTCATCTGTTATCTGGTCACTTTATGAGGTATATTGACAATGTAAAAATAACAAAAAAACAACAAACACTGGTTACTGTACACAGGTGGTCACTATATGCACACTGCGCTTATACATGTAGACTGTAAGACACGTAGTAAAAAAAACCCACAAAACCAAAAAAGTACAGAATCATCATGCCCAAGGGTTAAAGCAAGACGTAACGTGAGTCATCTGTTATCTGGTCACTTTTTAAGGTACATTGGCAATGTAAAAATAGCAAAAAATACAACACACACTGGTCATTGTACACAATAGACAGGTGGTCACTATACCCAGAATTTTTATGAAGGAAATTCACACTTGAAAAACAATTCACTAAATAGTGGTCACCATTCAAAAGTGGTCACTTTTCCAGGTTTTACTGTATATAGCTCTACAAATATCGACGCTACTATGTCTGAGAATTTCAAGAAATTCAAATTACTCCCTGGCAGCGATTTCCCAATTCAATGTTACGTACGTCAGCAGACGTCGCTGTGAGTCTCGTGACAAATTCTTCCAAGTAAAATGTCACTGACGAATGTCAAGTTCACTATACTGCATGTTGGCACAAAGCGCACGTAGCCGAAGTCATCGTCTCGGTCTATTATTATTTTATATTTTCATAAAAAAGATGATTTTGTCGGCGAGAGTAAGATTCGGGTTAATGCACCCGTGGATATAGGGAGCTAGAGGGTGGTTAAAATATGAAATTTTACCCACTGTCCTCAATTATGATCTCCCTCCGATCAGCCAGAGCTACGAATTTGAGAAGCCAATTTTTGAGTGAATTTTATGAATTTATGGCGCAATTACCCCCCAGGTGGCGTGTCTTTTTCCACCGAGTTTCTCGCGAGATGACCACCCCCTGTTACATTTCCAATGATATATTCGGACACTTCACAGAAAACTCGGTTGGTTCGTTTTGCAGCCACTACATAGCTAAGGGTTGTTGACTTTTTTTTCTGGGAAAATTTCCGAGGCGGTTAAGTCCTTTTTTTCGGTGAATAAAATATCGTAAATAATTAATAGTGTTTCTGTAAGGCACGGGGATGCAACCCGTATACCTGCCAAGTGCTCGCAATTAGATATGCTGAAAGTAGTAGTTTTTTTTATTTTTATTTTTCAACTGCTAGAAAAGGTGAGGCAGCTAGTGCAATGCCAGACTCTGAAGGTTAATTCACTTTTTTGCGCACTTTCACCCCCTGGCCATGGCTGTTACGAGCTAAGAGGATTTTTCAATGGCTTTTGCTAATGGGAGAAAGTAACAATTAAAAACGTCCAGTAACACCCCTAGACAAAACTCAGTATGGACAGAAATGTATGGCGAGGGGTATAAACTCAGTTCGTTCGTTTGAAAACTTTACCCGAAATTACGAAAAAAAAAAAATGGTGGACATTTCAGTCGTTAAACATCCTTAAATTTTTGAAAGTATTACTTTTTACTTTTCATATACTGGACAGGTATATGTACATGTATGTACTGTAGGCGCGATTAAGCTTAATTTAGATTTGAATAAGGTGCGAGATAATAGAAAGGTCATTGCATGAAGCTCACCTTGTCTGTAATGTGGACAATGTATCCATGTTGAAGATATAAAACGCACATTGTTAACTAGTTGTCTGGAGCTCATTCACATGTGGGCATATCAAAATAGGAGTTTGAAAACACTACATTTTGACAGGATTTCGACACAACTTGCCTCTCATCCTTATACTTGCACACGCAGATATTGGCTGAAATACATTCAAAGCTAATATGATTTCATGATTTAAACACATTTTTGGGTGATGGACTGTTCCATCAGTAGTTCAAATTATAGAGAATACAGTAAAACCGGGAAAAGTGACCACCTGTTTATGTTGACCACTTTTTAGTGTATTGTTTTTTTCTAGTGTACATTTCCTTCATAAAAATTCTCCGTATAGTGACCAGTAACCACCTGTCTATCGTGTACAGTGCCCAATGCGTATTGTCTTTTTTAGAATTTTTACATTGCAAATGTACTTAAAAAGTGACCAGATAACGGATGAGTCACGTTACATCTTGCTTTAACCCTCGGACATGACAATTCTGTACTTTTTTTATTTTTGTAGTGTTTTACTATGTGTATTACAGTCTACACGTACAAGTGCAGTGTACGTGTTCATTATTTGTAATTTAATTCAGGCATTCTTTGTATAGTGACCAACTGTGTGCAGTGACCAACGTAGCATTTTTTTGAGGTCACTCTAAACAGGTTTTACTGTATAGTGATCACCTGTGTACAGTGACCAACATAGCATTTTTTTGGTGGTCACCTTTAACAGATTTTACTGTTCTTCAGAGTATACATTTCTTTCGTGGTATGTACGGTTCAGTTTCCACGCCAGCCCACGGATGGCGCTGCTTTGGTCGCCAAAAAAGCCGGTGTGAAACGCGCCTTATTAGAGGGTGAAAAATCAACTAAATTGTTGTTGTAATAGCACGCATCAAAAAGCCCATGAATTCCGGTTGTTGATGTTGTTTTTATATAAAAAAGAGGTCGAGCCGTAATTTTATGGTTACCAGTTTTTAAAGTTTTTTAATCGTCGATGACCTCGTCGCTCGGCGTGTATATTAATGTTTGTTTTTTGGAGAGAGAGAGAGAGATGCTTATCTTCCGAAAATCATGAAGTTTTTTTTTTTTTTGTGGGCAAATAGTTTTAACAAGTTTTTTCCGAATCATTATCTTAATGTGATAATGGGTTTAAATATAAACATCGACTTGCGTGCTGTTTGTGCATGCGGGGGCCAAAGGGGGGGGGGGCGAACGGGGTGGACAGAGGTCAGTTTAAAACAAACACACAATGAGAGGCCCTAGGCCTACTTTTTTTAAACATCCCATCAGCAATTTCGAAATTAAACAATTGTATAAAATCGGATAGATTATCACTCGGAACGCATTCGTGGATCTACTTTTTTTTTCTTTTTTTTTTTTTGCCTTTATTCATTGTTAATTTTTTGGGGGTTTTTTATTTAGTTTTTTGTTGTTCTTTTGACCTCCCCTGGTCCCTTCCCCCCCTCACATCATCCCTAATTCATTACCGATTTTTGGCCGAATGCAAATGCTAAACGACTGAAAATGTTGTTTTTAAAAAAAGTGGTGACGTCATTTTGGCGTGGCTCTTAATTTAGGTAAAGACTGTCTAAAAATTATACTAAATGAACTCGCTTTATACGAATTTCTGATAATAACAACTCGTTAGACAATATGAAAAAAAAAAAAGACAGCCGACCATATAGCAAATGTAATGACGTCATTCATTAAAATTGAGGTGATGACGTCGTTTTAATGAATGACGTCATCAGCAAAAAAATTCCAATCTAGTTAGTCATCATCAGAATTGTAATGTCGAATGACATCAGCATCACAATTTTTGAAATATCGTCATCATCAGAATTTTTTTATTGACGTCATCATTAGAATTTTTCAAATGACGTACGTCTTCATCAGAATTTTTTAATTGACGTCATCATTAGAAGATTTAAATGACGTCCTCATCAGATTTTTCTAATGACGTCATCACCAGGTTTTTTTTAATTGCAGTCATCATCACAATTTTGTAATTGACGTCATAATTATAATTTTTTAAAGTACGTCATCATTAAAAAAATTAATTGATGTCATCATTAGAATTTCTCAAATGACGTCATCATTAGAATTTCTCAAATGACGTCATCATCAGAATTTTTACGAATAACAATATCAAAATTTTAATGATTAATTGACATCATATAAAAAATTTAAATGCCATCAGCATCAGAATTTTAACGTCGAGTGACGTCATCAAAAATTTAAGGAATTACGACATAATCAGAATTTTTATGAATACTAAATAAAATCGTCAGAATTTTAATGATGGGACAAAATCGTCAGAATTTTAATGAATGACATCATAATCAGAATTTTTTAATGGACGTCATCGTTAGAATTTTATAATGACGTCATCGTCACAAATTTCTAATACCGTCATCATCAAATTTTTAAATGACGTGATCAGAATTTCGGATGACGTCATCATCACATCTATTTAAATGACGTTATCAGAATTTTTAGTTGACGACATCATTAGAAATCTTTTTAAATTACGTCATCATTAAAAAAATTACTGACGTGATCATCAGAATTTTGGATGACGTCATCATCAGATCTATTTAAATGACGTTATCGGAATTTTTTAGTTGACGACATCATTAGAAATTGTTTAAATTACGTCATCATTAAAAAAAATCATTGACGTCATCATCAGATTTTTAAATGACGTGATCATCAGAATTTTGGATGACGTTATCATCAGATCTATTTAAATGACGTTATCAGAATTCTTTAGTTGACGACATCATTAGAATTTTTTTGTAAATCACGTCATCATTAAAGAAATAATTGACGTCATCATTAGAGTTTTTCAAATAAACGTCATCGTCAGGATTCTTTAACGGATCTTCATCAGATTTTTTTTTCAATCACGTTATCATTTTATTTTTGAAATGACGTCATCATCAGATCATCAAAATTTTTTAATTCGGCGTCATCATCAGAATTTTTTAGTTGACGTCATCATGAAAAAAAATTAATTGACGTCATCATTAGAATTTTTCAAATGACGTCATCGTCAGGATTTTTGAAATGACGTACGTCGTCATCATACATTAATTTAACAAATGACGTCATCAGCAGAACTTCCACTTATAAATGGCTTATTTTTCGGACATGTTGAGGACATCCGAAACTTCCCCGATCATCAGTCAGGGAAATTCCCCGATCGTACAGTAAGTCTCACCCGCACCTTCCCAAAATTCCTTTCCAAGATCATCATTTCATCCAAACTTTTTCTTACTTCTAAATGGTAAAAGTCAACTTCTGTCCTACTTCCGATACTAAGAACATCCCGGTTTAAACGAACAAATTCCAGATTCGTCTTAAACGTCCGAATTTCGCCTTATATCGAGATCATCCGGACATCTCGAAACGCTGCGTCATTTCTTGACCCGAACGATGACCTTTCGCATCAACATTTTTTTCAAGATTTCGATGTTTTTGTATTTGATTATTATTTTTATCGATTCATGCGCATGCACGTCCTTCTTAAATTCGTCTTTTTCTCAACAACAGTGGCTGTTGTGACTCGGGTCAATTTTTGTGGGGTCGTCCCGTCTGCGTGACCTTATCTCGTTCTCTCTCCCTTAACGATATCCACATCCCCCTTAATTTTCCTTTTTAATCTCTAAATTCGCTCGTTATCCGAGTGGCCTGGACCCCTCACCCCCTCACCCCCCTGGAAAAAACTTTTTTGTTTACGTAAGGAGCCACGTGATTAGCGATCCCTATCGTCCATCGGCGCGCCAATGCGCGATAAGCGAGGGGTGGGGGTCAGGGTGAGGGGGGGTTGGGATTCGTACGATATATGTGGGGGGACGAGGGGGAAAGTGGGGAGGATTCTAAGCTGATAAGACATAGACCAAGCACCCTCCTCGCTTTTATCAGATTGACCAGAGTGAAAAGTAACCCTCGGTATCGATACGCATCGAAGATGGAAGAAAATGGATCGATTTCCAGTTACGGGGTTGTTCGCCCCACTTTCGATAATACGAACTACGGTTTAAACGAACAAATGTCACGTTTGACTTGAGTTTTGATAATACGGACTATACGTAAAATCGTAAAATTTCCAACAGATTCCGAGGACTTCACATTTTCAAAATTCTCAACTTTTTCAGAGTACAAAATTTACGTTTTTGAAGTAGCCTACAAATTGGTAAAACTTTCAAAATTTTCCGAATACGTGTACAATTTTTTATACCGTAAGTTCTGGACATCCGAATGAGGGTGAAGGGGGGGAGTCGAATTTCTGGAAAAATTTTAGGACATTTTTTTTTATTGGCCCCTTATCCTCGACGTCACATTTCGACTGACTTTCGATAGTACGAACTACGGTTTAAACGAACAAATGCCGCGTTCCTTCCGAGCATCCCCAAAACCCTTCCCTACTCCACTCGATCGCAGTGCAGTGAAGTGGGTAGCGTTGAAGTGCAGGGAGACGTCAGCGCCCTCCATCGGCGCCTCGTTCGTCCCATTGCATCAGAGTAAGCGTCTAGTCCGCTTCTGGAAGAAGTAGATCAGAGCGTTCCTATCGTCGCTCGGGATGGATGCGACCAGAGTGCAGTCGTCGTTGCTGTTACACTTGCACTCGCAGTTATTGTTATTGTTGTTCTTGTTGTTGTTGTGAAGTGCGTGCGTCAAAAAAAGAGGAATGTCTGCGGACTCCGAACGAGTACTTATCGCGGGATGACAACGACCGAAAAAAAGCGAGATTAAACAGTGAATCAAATCAAATAAAACCGAGAGAGATAAAAGATATATCCACGAAGCATCTCTCGTAGCATCTCCAGGAGGAGGAGGTGTTTCTTGAGACCGGACTTTGGAATGCCCACGGGATCGGACCCCGCAACCCGCGCCCCACGTTTAAATGTCTAGGCGAAAGCAGTCTCATCCCAAGCCGCTCAAGAGTAAGTACTCCGATTCGCACTTTTGTACTTTTTTTGCCTCAATCGAGTCGCGTGAGTAACTATGAGGTATAGTACTCAAAC
Source organism: Megaphyllum sjaelandicum (assembly GCA_034698745.1). Lineage (NCBI taxonomy): Eukaryota > Metazoa > Arthropoda > Diplopoda > Julida > Julidae > Megaphyllum > Megaphyllum sjaelandicum. The sequence continues at coordinate 6,341 of JAQGBX010001767.1, read as the reverse complement.
TTTGAAGATCGCTCGATCTCGAAACGTCAGTTTTGGGCACGCTCTTCAATTTTTGAAATGTTTTGTCACTTTCGGAAATTTTCGGAAATTTTCGGAAATGTTTCGGAAATTTTCAGAAATGTTTCGGAAATTTCGGAAATTTTTTGGGTATAGTTTTTCACACGCACGCTCTTCCATTTTTTTGAAATATTTTGCCACTATTTATAACTTAGTTAAATTTTGGAAATTTTCGGAAATGTGGCACAAAACTCACGTTGCGTAAAACGTGGGGCACTATATTTAAGGTTACGGTACATATATTTTAGCGTGCATGCTTTCCCGTTTTTGAAATAATAACTTCGTCCAATTTCGGAATTTTTTGGGTAGAGTTTTTCACACCCACTCTCTTCCATTTTTTTGAAATATTTTGTCATTATTTTTAATTTTCGGAAATGTTGCATCAAACTCACGTTGCGTGGAACGTTTTCTGTATAGTTTCACACGGACGCTCTTCTTATTTTTGAAATATTTTGTCACTTTCGGAAATTTCTGAAGTGTCGGAAATTTTCGGAAATGTTGCACCAAACTCACGTTGCGTGGAACGAGGGTTACTATAAGTTTGAAGTTTGAGGGTGCATGCGTGCTTTTCCATTTTTGAAATAATAACTCGGTTCAATTTTGGCAATTTTTTGGAAATGTTGCTCCAAACTGACGTTAAAGGGAGCGGAACTTAATTCTGAATCCGCGGATTTTCCGACGGACTCGGGTTGTTTTTGGTTGCCGTTCAAATTTACGGATCATCGCTGAATCGCAACTTCGTATTTCAAAAGTTTGATGTCGGTTCTTCAATTTCGGAAATTTTAAGAACTGTTGCACCAAAGTCTTCCACCTCGCTATCATCACTTACAGGGAGCAAGGAGCTATTTACTCGGTTCAATTTCGGAAATTTTAGAAATTTTTGGAAATGTTGCTCCAAACTCACGTTGAAGGGAGCATGCAAAACTTAATTTCTAAATCCGCGGAATTTTCAATTGGACTCGGGTTGCTTTTGTTTGCCCGCAGCATTTCGTTCATTTTTCTTCCAACTTTCGTATTTCGGAACGTTTCACAGTATATGCTCTTTAATTTTTGGAATATACTTTTGAAATGTTCGGATCAATGCTGAATATATGAACTTTATTTTTGTACTTTCATTATACGTGTATGTGCATGTACTGTAGAGTTGTATTTCGTTGAGTTTTGGAAAATGAACGTATGCAGTGTATGTTGATATAAATATTTGCTTCAATTTCATGAATTTCAGCCTAATTTTTGCAGGCATTCCGCGTTTGTGTGTTTAGCAACTTTTTGATGAAAACTCGGATTTTTCGGAACAAAATGAAATTGAAAGATTTTCAACTTCGGTGAACGGATTACAGTAAAACCTGGAAAAGTGACCACCTTTGAATGGTGACCACCTGTTTATGTTGACCACTTTTTAGTGTTTTGTTTATTCAGGTGTACACTTTCGTAATAAAAATTCTCTGTACAGTGGCCAGTGTGTGTTGTCTTTTTGCAATTTTTACATTGCCAATGAACATTATAAAGTGGCCAGATAACAGATGAGTCACTTTACATCCTGCGTTAACCCCAGTGGTTCTCAAATAATTCAGCCAATCTTGTTATTCAGATCAAAAAAATCACTGAAAACATGATGATATAAAAAGCAAAAAGCATTTAAAACAAGGAAAACTTGATCATTATTCTTTAAAAACAAAAAAATGTGTTATAAGGCAATAAATATGCTGTATGTTATGCATAGGGACAAGATGATTCTGTACTTTTTTGGTTTTGTGGTTTTTTACTGCATGTATTACAGTCTACATGTCTACATGTTTCTTTTTAATTTAATTAAGATATTCTTTGTGTTGTGACCAACGCTGCATTTTTTTCTGTGGTCACTCTTAACAGGTTTTACTGTTAATAGCTTTTACCCATCAGGACAAAGTCTAAACATTTAATACAGCCCGATTTGTTGCATTTCTCTAAAAAGCACTTGCACACAGTTAGTACAAGATAAACAATTCATATGCTAGTGGCTCTGAAAATTCAAATAACTGAATCAGTTTCAGGGCCGACTTTATATTAAAAATGGATCGTACACCTTTTGGATACTATAAAACCTAAGTTCACAACATCCAATAGCAAAACGTTGTTAAGTAACGGATATTTTTTTACCATTATCGTACGTTTATTTTGTTGGCCATAGATTTCATTACAAATACATGTTATGTTAAACGGATGTCAAAGAAAGAAAAACTTGAATTTTCGCGACAGTAACGCTTTTTAGTGGAACTGAATTTCTGATCATAACTAAAGAATGTAGCCTGGATTGATTATTAACAGTTGTACAGTGTGAGGAATGCCAAATAAACGAGTCTGCTAAAGAGTGCAGGCTGGTTTTCTCTCTTACAACTAAATTCGTGAAGGACAAGCAATATGAACAAAAGTTATGAATTAAACCAAAACCAGGACACCTCAAATCTCATCACTCAGTAGGTCTATAATGCGGTTTAATCCTGACAAAACCCATTCAGGCAACTGCGAATTTAAAACCACAATTAAGGTACTAAAACGGAACGAATTTAAATAAAAAGCTCAGATATAGGTTATTCTCATCTGTTTAAGGTTAGCTCCATTAATGAACTTGTTAGTAATCGTATATACTGCGTTAAGCCCATTTTCAGTTTCAAAACCAAGCCTCGCAATAATTGGACATTTTTCTATCGTGTTAACAAATGCATTTTTGGGAGAATATCAACGATTAAAGCACGTGGGATGGCCCACGTTTGGGTTACTTAATTTTATGTTCGCAAAATAACGACCTGTCCAAAAAATATTACACATTCCGCCCAATTTATTACTTTTGTTGAATTGCCTTTAGAAAGTGATATTTGATACTTTTATTTCGGCCTATTTACAACTATCAATTTTCGTTATTTTACATGCCCTGGTGTCTAATGATCGAGTATGCGGATCAATAACCATTAATTGATACCACGCATTATCCCACCCATTAAATTGATTTGGGTTTCGAATTAATAAACCGGTTCAGATTTGTTACGTAATATTTCTGATGATTATTTATTTCTTAAAAAAATGAAGATACTTTCTAAAGTTATTATCCATTATCTAAACCGATACCCTTTCGAGTGTCTATATACAAGTTCACCAAAATCCTGTTTTCAAGCTGCTAATTGCTTTCGGCAATATTAAGGAGCGATAAATGCTGGATATTTACAAGAAGCAAATTAAATTTTCAACATTAATTAACCTATCTAACATTCTGTAATCGGTTAAGTGAAAACATACGATGGAAATCTGCGCCTATATGCAGTAAATACAGCTCATGCGATAATATAATTTACAATAGAATTAACCCCTCATAAAAGAATGAAAAAGGTCAATCTGAATTTGAAACAACAGTACAAAAATTAATAACTTAATCTTGATAAAACACGCCACTGTTGCTTAGGTAGAATTAACAGGTCTTTCGAAGCATGCAAATTATGTCAATTTGTTTTAAATAAAGAGCAATTACATGTACATGTAAGTATACACTCTACGACTATCTGTTGCTAAACTGCGCACTTAAAAATGGTGCGTTCATGATATGGTTACCTTATTAATGTGAAATAAACTAGCTGTTTAACCAAAATGATGAGTTTGGGTTACAGCATACATTATAACGATGCGTTCCTATGTTACCAGTTCTGGAAATAAAGTGAACAACTTCGGCGAACTTCTATAAGCAGTTTACTAACGTGTTACTATTAGCATTCAAGAAGAAATCCTGTCTGAGAATGCCAGGTATTTTTAAGACCATTTTTTTGAAAAAAAAAAGTTTCGAAGCAGTCATATTGCCAACAGGGTGGTTAATTATACCCACGCACATTCTTCCAAAACGTGTTAAATAAAATCATGATTCAGTTGATGTAAAAGTTACTTTTTCGACAACGTATTAAGTATATTAAGACTGAAAGCAAGATCAATTCATCGATAAATTATTATAGTAAAAATATTTTGTAGTAGAGAAAACATTATATATGTAAATATTTGTTGTTAAAATATCGATCAAGTTTCTATTTACACAATGAAAAGTGATATGTTAATTGCAAATATAAAGCAGAATTTCTTCAATCAAAGAAGTTATTTTCTAAAACAAGTTTTAAATTCGCATTTTGAATCTTTTGTTTTAAAAATGGTCACTAATGCAATTTATTATCTCATTTTCAGGCGATATTATTTTCAATCTGTGGGCTCGTTCAATTAGCCCCAATCATGGAACAAGGTCCCATAGAGGCTATTCCGTCTGGCAACGAAGCCCATTTCAAAGACATGGATGGCGTCGATGGAACGTACGTGTTTGGATATGATACTGGTGTGGGCAAAGCTCAATCTTACAGATACGAAAATCGTACTGCAGATGGAAAAGTCTTTGGCAAATATGGATACATTGCCCCTGATGGAATACTAAGAGAAGTCCATTATATTGCTGACAATAAGGGATACAGGTATGCAACATTTTTTATACCAGATTAATGATTTTCGGAATGTTTGACGTTGATGTTGATGTTGTTTGATGTTGAATTTTTGACAAAAACTACCAATATATTCATTTTTAAGAAATGAACTAAATGTTTATCTTCGATTAAACGTAATATACAATAGCATCATTGCTGATTTGGTAATATCTACAAAACCGCGATTTAAGTTTTTAACCCTATAAACCAGAATTTAAATGTGCGTCAGCTGTCCCGTATTGGGACGAGGCACTAAAGTCTTAACTGGTTTTGCATTTTTCACATAGCACTTTTTAATGCTCAACATTAAAGCATCCCGGATAGCAATATTTCGTGAGTTTTTTAAGTGTCTGCAAAATCCTTTATGCTACGTACGTACGCATTATATAAAGTATTATCTAGGTGGAATGCGCTATACCGAGATGCTTATAAAATACAAATTAAAGTACGAAATGTCAAGTCTCCACAATAACATGAAAATAAATTCCTGAGCTCAGAAACTTGAATGTCAGAAAAAAACTTCAACTCCAAAAATAATTCTTTTTAATGTGCTCGCGCATACCAATTTACAAAGCTAAGGAAATTACGAATTATGAATTAAAAACGAATGTCCATTAAACGGGAGCATAACCCACAGTTGCAGGCATAAACTTTTAATTTGACAATCCATTTAAGTGCACTTGTTAAAGACAAGCCGAGCGTAACGTTCAGGTCAAACACGAAACTTTCATAAATGATTTATCGTTCATTCGGTCGGATTCAACTATGAAATGACACAACTAGCATATAATATAGGGTACGATAGAACTAACGATTAGAAAATGCATGAATGTGATAAAGCATATACAGGAGGTACGACCCTCTGATGAGGAAACAAGGACAGTCTAATCTTATGATTTACCAAATTCACAAGTCTGCAATATACTTGAACATTAAAAACGTCATAACCTAGATCTTAAACGTTCTACGATAACAATTCATGAGTTGTTTTTTATTTGCAGGACATTTCTTATCAATAGGTACCCAGTAAAGATGGAGCGTCAGCCGTCATTCATCGGACCGATTCCATCAAGGTTGAATTTCACATAAAACGCAGAAAACCAAACATTGACGACAAGCACCACACATTAATCAAGGAGGCTTTCATATTCCATAAAACAAATTGCCTGATAAACCAATGTACAATTTGATTTATTTGTGAAAGCAATAGTTTCAATACACATCTGCATGAAGACAAAGGCTTATTTTCCCACCAAACATTATTTAGGGCGGTTTTCATCTAGTCAATCCAATAAGAATATGCCAATGGATCAGTGGACGTTAACCATATTGTGGTTTTTAATGTTAATAAAGCGTATTTATTGAAGCGTCTCTAGTTTCATTTTAAAAGAAAGGTTTTATTGATTGCTTATTTTTTGCCCCTTTGATTTCCATGTGGACGTTTCTAGAAAGGCCAGCTTAAAAGTGGCACAAAGTGAAAGTTTCTAGATCCTTGCAAATGTATTTTCTCTCAAAGCAGAAAAAAACATATCTCAAAACATTTTTTAACATTAAACCCGTAACACACGGGGTGATTTATATCTGTAAACTTGGCAAGTTTAGGCGTATCCGAAAAGTCAAACGCATATTTCTGAGCATTTTAATAACCATGATTTAAAAAAAAAGGAAATTTCAAACTGAAAATAATTAGACTTCATTTATATTTTTATAATTTGAAAGTTATTTTAAGAAATGCAAAGCACGACCATCAACGTTTTTAGGTAAACGACGTTTCGGCACCATGTGCCATTCTTCAAGTTT
>JAQGBX010001766.1:0-23206 GCA_034698745.1 Megaphyllum sjaelandicum | reverse complement strand
TTACCCACGTGATTGGAATAGCCAATGAGCATTGATCTTAACATGACCACTCTCTCTTTAGTTATAGGCTCTCTAATAGGTCTTGTGCAGAGGCGCCATCTGGCGACACCTCGAATGCCGTCTAGCACTACTGTGCGTCTAGGGGAAGCGTGTTGCACTAAAAACAGGTTGGCGCTGGACAAACGCGCATGTTTGGATTGCCGTGCTCCTCGTTTTAGTTTGAATTCGTTGAATTTTACTAATTTCGAAGTGAATTTTTCGAAACACTTGCGGAGGAGCCTCGTAAAGGTTAGTTATTTGAGTGTAACCGGCGACATCATCCTGGACCTTCGTCTTTCTTGACCAACGACAGTTAGTAATCGGCCGAAGTTCGAACACAACGTTTCCGACGCATCATTCTGGAAATGGTAAGTCTTCTTATCATTTGACCATTCTATAGCAGGATAACGGAAATTTTTGTTAACTTCAGCAAATTTCACGAAATTCACGGACTGTATTTTTCGTATTCTTGGTCGATTGTGAAGTCAGGCGCGTGGTTTGTCCGCGACCATGGCCTTGATTTGTTTGGGGGGCTCATTGAGGTTTTTGTTTTGCTGTCGAATGACTTCATCCAAGTAGGTGCAGAGGAAATTTAAAAAATAGATTTTCTTACTCATAGCGGTGAATCAGATCCTATTACTAATTTCTTCGAAATACCTGTTGTTTATTTGCGGTTTTATCTAAGGATTGAGACAGTCTTGTCACACGAGCCATAATATTCCAAGTCGGCAAATCGGACATTCATATGTATCTTTTAAAACTTATAAAACTTGTCACTGGCTTTACTTATAGCTGGAAACACATTGACTGGTCACTGGTGCTTGACACACCAGTCAATAGGGGGACTCAAAAATGTGCTGGGACACCAACAGTTGTGGCAGTAGCTTATTGGTAGCCAATAGGAATGCTGGATTTTGTGTGACCTGCACCTACAGGCATTCCTATTGGCTGCCACAACTGCTGGTGTCCCTGCACATTTTTGAGTTCCCCTAATGTGGATCCAGCTACAGTGCACCTAAATTTGATAGACTTGCTTATCTGTCGCAAGCTCCAGATGATAGATATCGCATAGAGTTGCTAAAATGTACAGAGAAGTATTCAATTCTTGCGAAAGGTCGCATTTTCATGTTAACATTGCATCATGTCAATTCAATTTGATATTTGCAATTGATTTGGTAATGAAATCTGATCAAAAGACCGCAGAACCACTCGCATATTGCACTTCCTTTTACGGCTTGTTATTGAACGAGTTTTTATCACAAAAGAGTCACTTAAAAAGGTAACATATTGTATATCGAAGCATTTTCAAAATGTAATAGAATTTATTGTGAAACGTACAGTGAATTGGACTATATAGTCAAAATATATTTTTTATTATTGGTGGTCAAAAATCTTGTAAAGTTGCCGAAGAAATCTGAAGACGCCAACAATCGAATTCTATTAAGGTCGCGGGATTTACCTCTTTTTTACAGGACTTCTGAATCGGTGCTCTTTTTACCTCCGACTTCCTGTCGAAGACGGGTTCATCGATTGTGTGCCATCCTGCCCGGCTTTGGTTACAAAGAATAATTACAATAACGAGTGTCATTACTGGCAATTTCCAAATTTCGAACATAAATTGCTTCATTAAATGCTATGTTCGCTACAAATTTCAAGTCATTGCTCAGGATGCTGGCCAGGATATCGGAAGGCAGGTTCCAGATATATTTATGGCCTCGTGATGAAATCACCCCATTTATCATTTCACTCTTTCTCAGCCGTTTTTCCTCCTCTTGCTTCGATAATTGTATTTGAAGATGTTTTGTCGATGGGAACATCGTCCTGCAGCTCATTTCATTGATCCCCGGACGGTACAACCTTAATTATGGCTTGTATCCTGTCTTAACAACATCCCAAGGAGTAAAAAACTACACCATTACCCAGAGTGAGTTACATTCCCTGCCCTCGCGAAATCCCGTGTTACTGTGGACTAGTTTTCACAAAATATCATTTGATGGTAATTGCTGGATACATTGTAAATTCTGGATTGTCACGTCCTCTATAAATTTGCTGAATTTAACCTTTTGGAATAACGAGGGATGCTACTTATTCTCACACGCTAGATGGCGCACCATCAATTCCCAGGTTAGCTGCAATAAGCCTTGTTTCATTTTTTTTTCTGTTCATCTCCACCAAATGCGTGTTTATTTTCCATCCGCAGGAAGCACACGCAATGCGTTATGCAACTCTATTTATGTTTGTTTATAAGTTTAACAAACATGATAGAAAATAGTTACATGTACAATTACGTAGAGCACAATATATCTGGGATTGTGTACTGTGTACCAATAACACAAAAAGGCAAAAGTCGTACTAAATACATCATACAATGGAACAAAAGTTTGAGTTTCTGAATAGAAGTTTTGAGTGGCTCGCATTCATGGCTTATAATTGTTAAAATAATACCGACTGAGATTAAAGAAAAGCTATTAATCATCGAAAGAATATCTGATTGTTGGCTCCACTGACTGCAACCCACTTTAACGTCTTTTTGAGTGTAATATGTTAACCCCGGTAATTGAATGCATTGGCATTTTCTCGTGGATTTAAGTGACCCATGCTTATGCAAAAAAGCATACGTTTTCTTTTCACGTTGAAATGTAAGCATATAATTCATGCACGGTGCATGTTAGGACTAATTCAAAATGCAGAATATATAGGCGTGTCGACGTTTACGCAACTTTGTTTCGGCCCACGATGTAGATTTATGCGCATATTCGACTTTTGCCAAATTAAATTCTTGGGAGACCACAGAGGCCAAATTCTTCCGAAGCGGCAATCACAGTAAGCGTTCAACGTGTCTGCCTTCGGTTGAATTGTGATGATGAGTAAATGCATGCCGAAATGCCATTCAGGCATACATTCCTAAAAAAGCCTATTTTCTTTTGTATGGAAATTTAAGGCTTGAATGCTGCTGCCAATTTTGTATACACCATGGTTGTCACCAATTTCCATATGCATTGTACCGACAAGGTGTGTTGAAAATACACAGGTAATCGGGTTTCCTGTAATTTGCATTTGTTTTTGATTGTACGTGGATATCCTGCGAGTGCCATATTGCGGTTTCCCCAATATGCTTTTGTTGAAATAGGTTGCCTATTGGCCGTTAGTTTTATACTACATGTATTGCACTTCCCTTATAATCTCAATTTATATACGTGATGTAAAGTTTTTAAAATTTAATTGAAAGTACATGTATGTTTAAGAATTGCTTGTTTAATACTTCACATTAGTGTTTTTCAAGTATTCTGATTTACGTATTTCTATTATAATAAAGTAACCAATGTGATATGCAACACATCTGTTAGAAAATATAGTGTAGTTTCCGGGACCACCGTTGCTATTTAACTATCTATGGGAAGTTTTGTTAAACTTAAGACATTCCTTGCTTTAAATATAAAGTTTGAGAAATGTGTCCAACTTTTATGTTATCGTAACACTCTACTAGTTTTATTTACATATATGACAGTCGTTTTTAAAGTCCGCAAATTAGTTGATCGATTTCTTTAGAAGGCGGTTTTTTGGAGTAAAATGAAGTCTATTTAAAAATTATGCCCGGGAAATTTGAAAAGGCGTAAATCCCAATACATGTACCTAGTTATTTCCTTTGTTACACTTACAAAATAACTTAAATATCCAATTTTATACCTAAATTATCTTTAATAAATTTCCATTTGGAATGGGTTACTAGCAAAAACCTATAGCAAAAAAGGTGAAAAGTCACAACTCACATTTGCACACATTCATCACATATTTTAATGTTTCTTATATTTGTACAAAATATGATAGACCCTATTTGACTAAAATCAGCAATACACTCAAATATCTTTAAAAAAAAAGATTATATAATGGAAAGTACGTACTTGTACATGTATATTGCGGTTAAACTTCTGCGAAGTTAAAAAAAATTGAATTTTTTAAGTTAGTGTGCATATCGCGAGACGAACGGCCATTTTTTCCGACCGTTGATTTAGCTGTGGCTTTTTATGATAAAAAAAACCATCCCAGGATCTTATGAGAAATGTGAATTGTGTAAATTCATTGTTAATGAACATAGTTATTATTTTAATTTGACACAAATCAGATACTGGCAATAAGTGGTTTATTATGAGAAAAGGGGGAATAACCGGACTGACATTTCGCGTGAACCCATGTACAGTATGTATACTGTTAATTCGCAGCAGAGATGCGGCAGGCTGCTTTTTATACAATTTCACCACGTTTTTATCCCCTTTTTGCGAATGGTTTTTGTGTGAGTCACGAGTTCCTTCCTAAATCGTGACTGCACATAAAATTTTCAATGAGCTTTCTATGGTATTATACATGTACGTATTTTAGGTATATTTTGGGACTAGCACAAATTAACACAAAGCATGCTTAGGTTTTTATTAGCTGGCTACTTAGTGCAGGGTCAATGTCAGGAATACCGTATGTAATATTTCACGCAGTTGTGGCTAAGATTCTTACATCAATTTACGACAACATCGTATCGGCAATATACAAAAGAAAGTTTGAAAACTTAATTCGTTTGTGATTAAACGTTAAGGCAAATTGTTGGTAACTTGCACAGTTCCATGCGTTGTATGGTATGTACCGAAAAGTTAAACAATGTACTTGTATACACACTGTATTTAAGAACCATAATTTGGTCTTTGTCATTGTAATACAAAGTACTACATGTAATTTCAACAAAGTTATTTCAATTCTTCATGGATTGAAATGAATTGAAATGACTGACATAACTCAGAAAGAGGTACGAATTGTATTTGGCAAAATTATTTCTGTTTTTATACCAATTCGTGCATTCCTTTAATTTTCCCACTGTCTGAGTACCCCTATTGATAATTTAGTGGTAAAATTTTAAAAAGCATCTAATGCATCAGCGGCTGTAATCAGATAAATTTTCTGCGGCGTTATTTAGAAAATGAAATTTCAGCCGTTGCAGCAAGCAGACATCATCAAACACTCTACTTATGATTTTTTTTATTTTTTTAAAAAAAATATCATTTTAAACATACGGTATGTACATGTAAATGCATATACCGGGTGTTCCGTTTATCATGATTTGTCCAACATCTTTTAAAATAAATAGTAGGCCTAAATCGTAAAAGTTATCAAAATACAAGATTAATAATATCAACTTGCTTTTTAAATTTTGCAAGAATGAAGACTCCCCCCTTCCGGTCCCCCTACGTCGGATCCGGGAAGTCCCTTTGAATTTTAAAGGGGAGCCCCATTTTTTTTAACTAAAATCTGCACTTAAATTTTTTGTCCAAAATATTTTTTTGGCATCACCTCATGCAGACGTTGATGTAATCGATGTCCGAAATCGTGCTATTCGATCCCTGGAACCAATGTGATCGAATTAAGCGGCTTTCACTGTCTAGATGTACATGTATGCGTTTCAAAGTATAGCGGTTCAGCACTGATGTTAAGCGTTTTAAAAATTTCCATGAGTTAAAGCCACATTAGTTACATTACCCTGTCATAATCATTGAACTGTCTATATATTAGTGCTTTCCACGGCAATAAATTGACTGCCGAAAGAGGTTAATTTGCAGTGCTTATCTGAAATATCTACATTTTCCAGCGTTTCCGGCACTGATAGAGGGTCTCTATCAGCCATTTTTCAACCTTTAGCTATTTCGTGAGGTTAAATTTCTCATCATATATTGCGCCGAGAGAAAGAAATTGACATTTAATCGTGAAAGCATGCGTATATATTTCAAAAAATGTGGTTTCGCGTTCATTTGTGTTGAGTCAAAATAACAAAAAAAAAGTAAATAAACAACGACAGCGACTAATTTATGCACTCATGATGCAGAAGGCCGCCGCATGTCTGAATATCGGGTACTCGGAGAGAAACTCTACGGTTGGCACTGTTAATTGGCAGTCATGCAAAATTGACACGCTAATTCGTTTAAAAAATCACTCATATTAAGGTTATCTTTGTTTTTCAACCAATTAACGCATTCTTATGCAAATCGCGACTGGCAAAAAGTGCCCAACGTAAATTAAGCTTCTGTTTGAGTAGCCCTAATAACGCAAATACAGGTAATTCAAAACGTAAATCAATAGATTTGCTCGGGCGTATCGCATGGTGTATCTGATCACCCTCGACCATGGGGGTGCAGGGTGAATGGCACGCATGGTTCCATATACATTGCACACATGGGTAGGAGGGCTTGCTGGATGATGACACACAACCCTTTCAGCATAATAATCTACTCAAGAATTTGGAAGGAAACATGACAGATGACTTCCATGTACACGTTCTTGTAGGGGGTTTGACAGTCTAAACATCTTTCGCGCTATTTGCACTACCGGCAGCTTTACGACAGAAAAAAAAAGTAAGTATACGATGGACGTAAAACTGTAGACCGCAATGACATTCGGTGAGGTTAAATTACCCAGGTAAGCGGCAATAGTTGTACGCTTCAGGGCTGCGTGCCACGGCCTGTCGCATGCTTAATGTGAATCAATGGAAAAAAGGTTGTGTCCGAAAGCATACGCATAAATTACGTCGATTAATATACTAATCCGTGATCCGGGCTTCGATCGTCTTCCGACCTTTCATCCGATTGCCGGGGGAAATGCCCGCATCCTTGGAAAGGACAATTACCCTTAGCTTGAAAGGGAATGGCTGCATGCTCATAATTGTGAGAAGATTCACACAGTTGAAATCATTTACGATTTAAAAGTCAAGTGTTAATTCGTCGTATTTTAAGCTTCGCGTAAAATATTTTTTATATGAAATTTTAATACAGTATGAAAAAAGGATTTATGCACAGTAACAGGGTTATATACAAAAGAATCATCGGGTTTTAAAATATTTTGGAAAGTATTACAGATACAATAGTAAATGAGACATGAAGAGAAAGTGAAAAATGTCCAAGTGTTTAATCATGCCACTACAAAGGTTCAATGTGAGATCCTTACGATACATGACACACACTTTGTCGCCATTTTGGATACCGAGTTCAGGCTGCTACCTGATGGGCGTCTAAAGCAAAGTTTGCAAGAGCGCATTTTAAACTTGTACTTTTCCAATTTCTTTTTGTGTGTCATTTACTATTGTATATATCTGCGATACTTTCCAAAATATATCCTTAAAATCCGATGATTCTTTTGCAATAACCCTTTATAGTCAGCTGCTCGCCATCAAAAATGGCGGACGTGTTGGATCGTCTGCTCGTCTAAATATATACATGTATTTATAACACGGATGCGTTTTTATTTGCTCGTTTGTAACATGAATTGCATTGGCCGTTTGTCAACAAGTTATTGCACCGTTCGTACTTTGACCCGCTCGCTGATTAAAACTCGTGGGTTGACTCACCTAAAAGTATACAAAGATGAGTTATGATTTATGTATGATTCAGGAAAAAGGGGAAAATAAATTCTAGTTCACACGACAAATTTGTCACTTCCACTACATTTTGTATAACGTCTGACTCGCCATCCATTGGCCGATGGGGCTCATGCACCCCCACTTCAGAAGTGACACAACTCTAAAATTGTCTATTTTCGATTCATAAATGCGTATAGCGAAATGATATCTTCCGGTATATTGACATTTTTTTTTAAATATACACATCTTATAAACACATATCATTTATTTAAAAACTTGATTTATTTCAAATTTAGAAATCTTGAGTTTTGTAAATCCAACACCCGTTTTATACTAAGCAGGCGATGGAAGGCAAAGTAAAAAAAAAAGGAAATGCAGGAAAGGACTGTTGTAAAAGCTGGTATAAAAGGGGAAAACTGCTCAGCTCGATGAAGATAGAAAATGATGTTGGCTTCCAACATGAGAAATCGTGACTTTTCTGTTTCATTCATCCCCCCTGGTTTTTTTGCTTTAGGGCAATCAACTGTGAATTGCCTGCGAACACACGCATCTTTACACTTGCCTCCCAATTGACCATACAATATGCCGCAATCATCTGAGGCTCTCCATAATGTCATGTTTGGTACAACTTCCAAATTACATAAGAGCGAGCCTCATCCTCATTCCGCATTGCTGGTCATTGAATGCCAGTGAATTGAAACGATGGGTGGACATTAATGATTCCTCGCTTCCTCGTTTAGTCGCCAGTTGTTGTCCTGTTGTTTTGCTGAAGTCTGTCTGGAAAGATAGGAAGTGCTAAACGCGCCTCGAAGGTTGCCCTTGCCTGAAGTCAAGAAACGGTACATGTATCGCAATGCCAAGTGCCAATTTAACACAACTCAAGAACCAACTTGAGATAGCGTTCATGTCGCACGTGCATTGCGCTAAATTGCTGGACCGTGACGGAGAACAATTAAGATTCTGAAAGTTAACGGGGTTCGTTCTCACACCTTGAAATGTTAATGTCGGTTGTAATATATGTACTGTAGAAACTGCATGATGACGGCTTGGAAAACTCTTCAGGTTCATGACAACTCAGCTTGTACCAAATGAATTTTCATCTTTGATGTTAGGTATGGGAATGTATTACATGTATACACTTGTAATCATCTCAGGTTAATGCAATCTGAGATTGTGGGCAAGTTATCATTGAGCATGTGAGTATCTATTTCACAATTACTTAATATTTTCAGTTTATAACTTTTCTTCAAGTATTCACGATTTTCATATGTAGGCTTATATTTGAAATAAACTCATGGGCACAGTGAAAAATACATGAAAAATACACTTTCTATGCATTGAGAAACTGTCCATGAAGAAAGTTCAAGATTCGACGGTTTACATTCTGGTAACTTTGAGTGTTATTCATCATAGCTATATAATAGTTTGCAGAGGAGGCTCTCTCCTGCTCTGTTAACTCTCGGGAAATTTACCAAGGGCGGCCCCCTCATTTTAAACGTGTACCGATGGTTGTTTAGAAAGCTTTTATATTTCCCCAAGTTGAATTTCCTTCAAATGTCCGGAAAAATGCTAGAAAATGAGTCGGCAGATTTCCACTTTATAAACACGCCAGATATTAAACTCTCACTTTTAAAAGGCATAGAAAAAACTAGTCAAATTTGCTCAAAAACACGACCACGAGTAGCCTATTGACGAGCTTAATAGGCGCTTAAACGAGTTGGCAAAAACCTGCTCAATATGATGTCATAATGAGCCTGGACACGACCATGCGCCTTTGCCTGGTAACCATGGAATAACCTAGGCCTATACTTGGAAGCTCACCCTTGAATGTTGGATAGACTGCGGATATGTTTATTTTAGAAAATAGGCCGCGCATTATTTCACAAAACAAACACCAGGAAGCGTTCCGTGAATGCTGCTTTCATGTCTCAGAACTGCCCTAGCGGGAACCCCTCCACATTTGCATCGATTGACATTACGATATACTCGTATAATCAGCACATTTTCTAAACAAATAATTGGCCGGGATATGCATCATGGGGGATGGGATCGATAGTTGGTCGACTGCCATTGGTTGGCACTTTTCGGAAGAACTGAGGAGGTTCTGGAAATGTACGCCCAAGCAAGCAGCAGACCGAGTGCAGTGCTGCGTGTACAATTTCCTCCGCCATCAACACCAGCACGTGTGAAATGGGAGAAGTTTTCTGGAAGAGTGATGAGAATGACCCTCAGTGACATGTGTCGCATTCACGTTGCAGCGTTACAAATCACTGCCTCCTGCCGGACGGGGAGCGGATTTTAAGGGAAATTGCATTCACTTTCGTTCGTTTTTTTGGGGTAAGGTTTCGAGTTCGTGTTTTGCTGTTTGCAAATGTTGTCCACGGTTTTTGAAGCTCGCTAAAGCCTGTTTACTCGTTATCTCCAGACATGGATTATAAGTGCGAGGCGATCGAATACCAGTCAGTAAGTTTTTCGGTTCAATGTTTTCTGATTTACTTTCCCATTTGCGTGTTTTTCAAGACCAGATCTATAGGTCAGGGACTTCGTGAGATTTATCTCTATTGATGTTCGGCGTACTTTTTTGTAGTTTGTGATGATGGCAATATACATGTAGGCCTATTTGGGGAGTTCTTAAATTATTGCAACCCTTAAAAGTGGCATCTAAATTCATCCAAAAGTGCAGCATATAATACCCAATTATCCTACTAAAATTTGACTGATGTAGAACTTTTTTCTTTGTTGCACTTGGACTTATTTTCGTAATTTTTTTTTATCTGAAACTCTATTGCAATTTTCGATTATTTATTTCTGATCTTACATTTTTAAATGTCGTGTCCTTAGTTTTTCAATTGAAAGACAGGCGAGATCTCCTTCTTTTTATAGTATGTTGTTTCACTTTGGTTTATTTTGATGTCATGTTTTGAATATTTTGAATACCGGATACAGAGGTGGTGAAGAAATGTTTCTGAATTTGTCTTCTGACATTTTCAAATATGAATTCGGGCTAAAATTCTGTTTCGTCTTTTTCTAAAGGTTGCTATAATTTTTCCATATAACCATACTTTCCATCTAACCATACTTGGATTTGAGTCCAGGTTTCGGATATATGGTAAAAACCGAGCCATGGCTCTAATTGATGACGCAATGTACGGGAGATTTAATTGTACATCTTTCGAAGTTCATGTACATGTAGGTTTTTCATGTAGCTCCTGTTAATTTTAATTAGTTTTATTATGCAACGTCATCATGGCCGTTTAGTGAGGTTACAATGCGTTTAGTGCACTGATGATAATTTCACCTAGTATGATGACAACACCAGTTCACACCTCTCTCTCAACAATATACCTACAAATTCTTTCGAAGCAAGTAATGACGACTGACTTCGTTTGATATTCATTACAACTCCCATAATTACATAAACTGGGAATGCCCTGAATGTTTCGCATACCTTCGATACACAGCTTTCTGCTTGCCCCACATTTTTTTAGATTTGAGTCACATCATGGGCGCAGCATCAGGATGGTTCTACCGAAGTTGAGCCTTATATGCAAGGAGAACATGTTCATCGTCATTCAATGTTAGACCTAAAAGACGTCCCTTTCAACTTTGATGTTTTTTATTTACATGTAATCGTGCTATTTGTGAGCTCTCAGCTTTCGCTCTGAGTGGATTTTTAAACACATTATTTACCTAAAGTATATATTGAAGTAATTTTT
This sequence comes from Megaphyllum sjaelandicum, assembly GCA_034698745.1. Classification (NCBI taxonomy): domain Eukaryota; kingdom Metazoa; phylum Arthropoda; class Diplopoda; order Julida; family Julidae; genus Megaphyllum; species Megaphyllum sjaelandicum. The sequence continues at coordinate 12,061 of JAQGBX010001766.1, read as the reverse complement.
GCCCTGCCCAACAACTCGTGTAAAAGTAGGGTATATAACTGCCTGCCTTAAAATTATTCCCGTACAAGTGAAACAACGTGAAGAATTTCAAAATTAGTAGGCGCACGCACATAATAATTTCACCCATAGAGTACAGTTACTGAATTTAAATGAATTTACCGAATTTCTTGCCCATCCCAAACAGCACTTCCCAAGAAAATTTGCTTTAATTGCTTCGTTGAAGGACAGCTTGTCGAGTGGATTTTCCAGGTATATCTACTGGGCATTTCGTAATACACGACAATTTCTGTGGCGTGATACTGTTTTATGAAAAATTATACAGGACATGCTTAAAATGTGGGTCATGAAGATAAAGGGTCGCACATATAGTCGTAATATACGAAGAGTTGAAAACTGAACTTGAACGCTGCAACTGAGTTGTCAGCAACTTTAGAAGATGTTTTTTTCCAAAATGCATCGATTGATGTGTGGTTTTGTCTGAACTGATACGTGTAAAAAATTATTTGATTATGTATGCAAACATAATTATACATGATTCACTACGCTCGTACATGCACGCAAGATGTTGCCATAAAGCAAGATAAAGCAAAAACACACAATTGTATATGTACTTTAAACACGCGTAACCCTGATGCATTACCATGTTGCGAACTCGTTCACCTGGACGTGATGCATAGATAATTATCAACAAACTGATCGAATCTGAAATTATTTTCCTGCTATTTCAGTAACTTTACATGCATTGTGAATTCTTAGATAACCCACGAGTGACAACTCGTTTAAGATCGAGTGTTTCATTGACTGAAATTGTTTTCCAAGAAAAAATTAACGAAACATATTGCAACCGCAAGTAAACTTGCAAGTTTTTTTTTCTTTGAATGCAGTAATGTAAGTCATGCAGGTACAGTTTTGGTAAACGTGCGTTGAAAAGTTTATCAAAAGTTTACTTAGAGCTTCAACCTATATCACGCCCATGTGGACCTAAGCATAGACAAACAAGTGCATTAGGCAAGGTTATCAGCATTCTGGATTTGAGATAGGAAATTTCTATGCATTCGTAAATTTGACAAAGTAAATACATGTACCTCGAGCAGAACGTATACTGTGCAAGTAGGGCATTGTGTTTCGAAACACTTCCCTTATCGAGCAACTTTTATAGCATTTGCTATGAATCGTAATGCTTTGGATTAGCATGGAGGTAAAATTTCAGCACGAATTCCACGCACTCTAGGCGGAGAATCCAAATTGTTGCTCGGAATTGCATGCACGCTCTTTTTTCCTTTCATGTTGAGTTTTTGACTTTCCAACAAAACAGATCCCTATCATGTTTTCCACGAGTATCGGAACTTGAATTCCCATGAATTGCAATTAGTATTTTTCCTCTTAATTCATGCATATCAACTGTTTCATAGACATTGATTCACATCGACGTCCTTAAAAGCAGTGATTCAGAAGAATACCATTTGCAGGATTTACTGCTATATCAGTGCACCAACAATTCTGCAAAATCACTACATGACATTTGCGTCTTGGCCTTACTTCACATTTTACACGGACTGATAATGTCTTTGTACGTCTAATTCCCCCCCTATTCACTCAGCTGCCAGGTAATAATAATAATGCACGCATTTATGAGGTGCACACACCGGCTGCAACAATGACTTCACCAGGAAGGTGCATCCTGCATGGAGTACCGGTAGGTCTAACCACATTGGCAAGTGGTGCAGGTGAATGTAGTAGTGACCCTCGTCGTGAATTCGCCCCGCTGTTTGATAATGCCAACAATTTAATCTCCAGATAAACGACTGTCGACTTCATAATCATTGACCGTAAAGCCTGGTGTGCATGTGTAAAATATGGACGATTAACATTTCGCAGTAACTGTGGAATGAATTTTTCTGCTTGACTGTTATTGTGTCAATTAGACACGCAACGGCAATCACGAATGCAAAGTTGCAGGGATTGAATGCTTTTACTACAGTATTTGTTTTCTGCTTCAAACGCGGGGCTTTAATAACCATAGCGTGCATCGATATTGGATTTCATATCCGAGAATAGCACTAGCTGGCCAGGCTAGAGTCTAGACAGTTGTGACGCTCTTATACATTATGGCGGATTATTTTATAGACCCCAATGGCACGGTTTGACTTTATGTGACCATAATATTTGCGGCCACCATAATGTTCAAGAAACATTTTATGAAGCTATTGAGGTACAGTATTTATACAATCATCATATCTGGGTCTTTCCATGCAGTTTCACATTAACATTTAGTCTAGGCTATTTCTCTTTTATACATGTATTGAATGCATGAATGTGATGCAATTTATTGGTAAACTTCTTCAGTAGCGGCATTTAGCTTAATTTTTTTCTTCAACTTTACCGACCACGTGATAAATGACCATCATCCATGTAGAAAATGTATGCATGCATTGTTAAATTGTCAGTTGTACAATGTATAGACGAGATAGGTAATAATTAACTGGCAATAACACCCCATACTCACATGGTGGTCATCCATATTGACATTGTGGCAACCACAAGGCAAATTTCAAAGTGGTTGAACTAGTGCACATTCCACGTTAATGGCTTTAAGTGGATGAAAGTGTTTCGTTATCAATAGCATGTCATCCCAAACAATTTTTTTTTTGCTTGACTCATATGCACTCGAGTAGTTATACTCAGGATTTAATGGGAATGGTTGAATTCATTGACCATACTTCCTTCAATTGATTCATTATGATAATTACCGTTGCCGTATACGAGTTAAAGGCAATGCCTTGTGCCCCAATTAAAGATAAAAGGGATGATGAAGCTATACCAAAGTATACCCTCCTAGCTGGAATTCCTTCATCGTTTTTTTAAATCATTAAAATTTAATCGTTAGTCGTTCTGTGCTTTGAATATCCTTTTAAATTATCCTACTACTTTGAAGCAATAAGTGATGAGTTTAAACCTTCCAAAACTTAATATTGCACTTCGTGTGCTTTTGCAATGCATTTCATATGCTAAAATGAGCCGGTCACTACATGTACATGTATGTATGGTATATGCGAGCTTGTAAGCTGTACTGAAATATGCCAATATCAAAATGAATTGTTTGCAAATTCTAAAGTGTGTTTATATGGAAAACAATACTCATAATGAAATAATTAACATTTAACCTTATTTAACTTTTCTAAAGAATCGCATGCAATAATGTCACAACGGTCGAAATTGAGGTTATAAATTCCCATTGTCATTTTTAAAATATAAAAATGATACCACCCAGGACAGTGCATAAACCTCTTCATGGTCCATTCGCCAGCACACTGCATGAATTCATATGTACTTTGAAATGTGACTTACTTTTAAAAAGTGTACAGCACGTTTACTAAGCCATCAGGCAGACTAGTAGTATAGGTGGGGATTTGTTGTTGGAAATGCATATTTAACTTTGATGAACTTTCATATTGCGCTTTCTGTTTGCCAAGGTTGACTCGTTCAAGCGCATGTAGAAGAGAAAAAAGCGAACAATCAATACTTCTGGATTGGCGAACAATGGCAAATATTATGGACGCTAAGTTTTTTTGAAAAGGCCTAACGTTTTATCCCATTCATAAGTCATAACTTTCCCACTGAGTTTTATTTTCAACATATGATGGAAAAATGAAATGTTCCCTAGAGTATAGAGTCCCTGTTGAATACAGCGCAGCAAGTGACCAGAACAGAAGGTGAAGGGGATTTTGTGAATGAGCCATCTGGCCCTCAAGAATTAAGCATTTTGATCCTTCACAATGGTGCCCGAGGCTCCAAGAGTCGTTGTACCAATGTCTGGGGGTGGAAAGTATTGTACCATTCAGACGATTTTAATGTTGATCATCGAAGCATTTAATGAGTAATCAATTTACATTTCCGTAATAGCGTGTATAATGTGTTCTCGTACCATATCAAAAATAATTTGATAAATCTCTTTTGATGAATCAACCAATGGAAACTTCACCCTTCTTCCTTTTCCTCTCATTGTAGAGAAACACGTTCTAACAATTCCATTTTCATAAAAGCTTACCGACGTACATTATCACGATTCGCCCTGTGGTTACCATTAGCCTATTTAATTTTATTAACTTTTAATTACCAATTTACGTATGATTCCTATAGTTTACCTTTGACATTTTCGATCAATCAAATGCCCAAACTCGCTGAATCTCCCATATATAATACCCCCTGTCATGACACGTCTATGTTCAATACAAGTTGTTGTACTATTCGATATCTCAAGAAAGCACATTGAACTACAGAGAAGAATCGATGGTAACCACACCTCGAGTTAATAAAGGGCTGTTAATTAGTAAATGGAGGCTTGTAAGCTGCTTATGTCATGCTAGGAATAGTTAGCATATTAGAAAATTGAGGTTAAAAACCTATGTGAACTCCAAGATTGTTGCTACATGACCTCGTACCCCATTCTTGAAACAACTCCCTTGAGCACTGCATGCCATATTCAGCTCGGTGGCAGACTTTCACTAATAAACCTTTCTAGGAGAAAGTGTTGGGTGCATCATGAGCGGTCGGGCAATGGGCAATATGGATGTTTTACTGCAGTGAGGGAAAAAAAGTATTGCAAGTACACCTTACATTTTCCCAATAACTTAATCAGTACATACATGTAACTGTAAGCAATGGAAGTTTCACCAACATTTAGATGATCGTCAGAGCGATTTCGTCAGACAAACATGTTTGCTAGAGAAGTAATTTTTTTAAAGGTATACAGCAGCAGCAAAACATTTCATATCCTGTGTCCATCCTGACATGATGCCGGTTACCAGAATCTTTGATCGGTAGTAAGGCATACTGTTCTCATTCTGAGAAAGACCACCGGCCAATCAGCGAAAATTCATGTAATTTGATATTGGTTATTTGGGGGCGCTGATTTACATAAACGAAAGCTTCATTTTCAATAAAATTTCAATGAAAATGATATAAAGCATGCATAGTATGATTGAAGAATGAAAGCAGCAGAAGAATTGGAAGGGATCGTTGCAATAGAACGTTCCATTTGGATTCAAAATGGTGTATGGAGTCATAAATTACTTCAAAAGCATTGAATTTGTTGAACTTGATAAATTACTTGCTCTCTATCTTATTCAACCTGCAAGGAGTGGGTGGCCATTCATAAATTCGAAAGTGGGTTACTCATGTTGTCACCAAATGTCACAAGATGGAGGAGCAGAGGGCTTGTGTAATGTCATGCAAGGTAAAGATGTAATGTGCATTTATTACTGAAGACGAAACGCGATGCCCAGTTATTGCAAATAAACTTACAGCCAGTTTTCTTTTCTTTAATTTTTTTTATTGTGTTTGTTTTTCTGAGCTGTCCGCTCAGGTAAAAGAATGGGTTGCTGTTAACCTTACCGACAAGTTGCACTCCTCCCCTTAGCTTATAGTGCCGCCAAAATACGTGCAGTTTAGTTTTCCTAGAAATGAAATAAAAATGCTGACAGAAGGCAAATAACAATGTTTCCGGATTCTTCGCATTATATAAATAACATGTAAGACTAGCTACACAGTCCATGTCGTGGCGTAGTTTAACAACTGACCTCTCCATTGGCTATCGTGAACAGAGCCGCAGTCTGTGGCCAAGGTGATTATTTACTCAAACTCTATCCGAAGTGTACTGTATAATTATCTTAGAGGAAATTGAAGGAAACCATTCAATTCGTGACTAAAAAAAATTGTAAATAGGCCTACACCACAGCTTTTTTCAAGCTCTTTATTGCGACTCGTGGTTTGGCTAAGGTACTGTACAGCAGTATAACAATTAGTATTGTTTGTGAATTGCAAGGTACCAGCGTGCTTTGAGGTACTGTAAGGTACTTGTCCAGGCCCAGTACTTGTCTATGCGAAATTTTGCTGTTTGTTGAGATTTTAATTTTAACTGGACGAGTTTTTGGATTTTTTTTTTATTAAAAATCATTATAAAAAGTATAGAAGCTAGGCATCAACTCTAGCATATTGAAATCATTGGTTGAAGATAGAAATCTTGACTCACCATGTGCATGTTGCAATGCATGCAGGGAATTTAAGTAACGGAAGCTAGACTTACCAGTTTTTTCTTGAGCTTACTGTACCTGTGCAGCATCATGTGATTTTCTTTGATGGCTCAATACCTTGAGATGTCTTCAGAATGATAAGCAGTGTGGATAAATCAACAGATTTGCCCATGTTTAGGCGAAATGAAGGTTTAACTGGAATGACAGATAGCATATCATATTAAAATAAAATTCAGCTCTTGAAGATATGAGCATACCAGCTTTTTTTTAAAAAAAATATGAAACATCAACACTAATTTGTAATTCGATGACATTAATTTCTAAGCCGAGTTTTCCTCAAGGTTATTTCATTGCACCCATTTTAAGGTTAAACTAAATAAGCAATTATAGATAGTGTACATGTACATTGTGGAGGCCTCTTGGAGGAAAACATTTCAAAATCTGCAACTGGTGTTCGTGTGGAATAATTTCTGATGCTACTAAGACATTGTCACATCTTTCGATTCATTGATACTGTATTTCGCTATATTTACAGTATGTAGTTAACATTTGAACATATTTCATAAAAGTCATTACTTCTATGACTATTCATCGATATGTTTTTATTGCTTTCGTAGCTGAGTTTGATTTCTTTTAGTCCTTGACTGTTTTTACTTCATTTTGCAACACGCATTTCATTATTTTTAAAAGATTGCCTCTGGCTCTGTCATTAATTTCACTTTTGTTGTCAGGCATTAAAAACAACAAAAACAATCCATGTTGCAATTTTTCATCATGTGACCTTTTGCATCACATTTTAGAGAACTCGAGGCACATAAGGACCAAGTTTATTGTTTAGCTTTAGAAAAAACGAGCGAAAATGACAGGTATATTGCGAACGTAGTCGTGTACCGCCTGTAATAAAAAATACGATAATTTTTATTTGTCTTTTATAATGAGAAATAAATGAACAACTCATGCAGAATGAAGCGGAACAATGGAATGACCCTAGACCAGAAATAGCCGCCATCTTGAAAAATGTTTGGGACTGGAAAGAGCACGCCTACTTTTATGAGTTTGTTTTAATTAATCTGACAGTTTTTATATTAACAGGCAGAGATATAGATGCAGTTTAGATTTTTAATCGTCGCAGTTCCATAATTCAGAAGTTGATTAACTTTGACGTCATTTTTTATTGACGGAATTAACTTCAAACACCCATACCAGTTTGCATAATCTGCTGCGATAAAAAAAAACTTGTAAAAGGAATGTCTTGCTGCTCTTTTTTAATTTGGCAGTATTTACTAATATTTATATAAGACGGAACATAAACTTTACGTTGTGCAAAAAAGTGCTATCACTTGTGATAAAAAATACTATTGCGCAATTTGCAGTTGTAAAACATGGAAACACGACATTCTTCTTATATCAGAGGCTGATAAATTTTAAAACTAAAACCCATGTATACTGTCTTCAACAAAAATTGTTTAGAAATTCGAGATGACGGCTAAGAAGTTTTTTCTTGTTGTTGATTGGTGATCTTGTGAGTTTCATTCCATTAATGACCTCTGCAGCGACGGGCTTTTAAGGACTTTAATCATTCTTGAATCAACTTTTATAATGAACTCCTATAGTAGGCAGACATTACATTCGGTTTGTGAATAAAGCAGTGGATAAATAAAGGTCGCAAAATGAGGCACTGCTAATAGACTCGTGCTGAGCAACAGGCAAAGCACGTTTTTAATTGGTTAGTAATTATCAAACCAAATTATACATTTATCGTTCGTGTTAATTAGCCCATTTATCAAGCCAGCTTGGGAACGAACACAACAATTGGGTTTATTAAACGCACAAAGCTTGTAATTCTTAATTAACTTTCCAATACTTGTAAACACGTAGACTCATTGGCCTTCCATTAATGAGTTGGCAATTTTTTTTTGTTCAAAAAATTCAATCAAGTATAAGGTTCAGATGCATGTTTGGACGATAGCTGTTGGACATGCGAATTTGCCGAAACTCTCTCTTTGCAGTTTATACAGTACATGTACTTTGTGGAATGTTACTAAATGTTCTTACAATTTATAGCATTTTACTTTTTTTTAAACAGAAATGATGAAACATTAATTTAATGATACGAAGAGCTCGAGCCCGATCACCCTTTGAAAATCTTGGCAATTCTGTTTTTATATTCATTCATGGAAAAAGTTTTTATTTGCAAAAAAAAACAGCCTGCATTTAATTGTGTTTGGTTAAGATGTTGATAAAAAAAGCTAAAGCTTGCTGGAATTATCCTTGGAGGTGTGTCGTCGGGTCATTAAAATTGTTGAAGACCTTCCAAATATACGAGATAACCAAAGAATCCTATTAAAAGAGCATTTCAAAACCTATTTCTCCCTTCATCGCTATCCTGTCACGGATCTGTCAAATAGTTATTGTCGTCCAACATTTTTCTGAAAAGGTCTACATCTTCCAAATAAGAAGTGACACCAATTAATTCATTGACTAAATCAAGCAGTGTTGTTTTCCTGGCATGAAGGCACATCGGATGCTTGTTAAATTGCCTGTTTTTTGGAGTTGACCAACTGCATGGATTCGACCTTTCACAATGACGCGTGCTACCGGCCCAAATTTCTTTCACTATCTGCGAAGGGTTTTTCTGACAAATAAAATGCAAATGCTATCCTTTGAAAATCGACTGTAACAAGTTCGCTTTATTGTTGCAAATGATTAATTCATGTTGAACCAGCAGTTAAAATTAAAATGTTTGTCACTCTTGTCAAGGCCTGTCGATATTTATTGGCCTATAAATACTGGCACGAATTCAGTAATATAGACGTACTGTATAAGCTATTGCTATTGAATTGGACGTGTGGGATGATGGCAATTCTTTTTGTCAACTCGGTGGCAAAACAAAATGTGAGAATTGATAAGGACAAACTGAATTTTTCTTCATTGGAATTCCTAATCTTGAACGTTTGTCAAATGAATGGCCATACACGAAGTTGATGATAACGTTTCAGACGTTTTTCTTCGCAGTTTAATTGCAAGATTTTATTTGTTATAGTGAAAAGTGATTTCATTTCTATGCTCGCCACTTATATCTGATTTACATGTAAAGTGAATGAATTTATTCCACTTCTGAAGCGAAAACAATGTTTTTTAAACTTTAGTTTGCCCGTACATATCCATGGATTTTAAATAACATTTTCACCGACTAAATGAATATGAATGCTGTTGTTTTGGCTTTTAGTTATAAACTTCAATTTGTTTTAAATCTGTTATTTCATGTTATTTTTTGGGTGGGAGGAGATGCCAAAGTAGGGTAAATACCACTGGAACTGGAAACCATGCAAATACCGATTAAGAAATTGGAATAGAATTTTTTTATGCCTTTCCTGTTCAAAACTGTCTGCATTGTTCTTGTTTGTAAAAATGTAAAGATATATCTGCGTAAGTATTCTTTATTATGCACATTTAGGTGGTTTTAAAATCTGCAGGCATTTACATGTACTTCGGTCGTACGTTTAAACGATGCAATCTTTACAGGGGATGTCAAAGCAATTATAGTAAACGTTGTTAAACCGAAATGGACATTTTTAATATGCTAATTTATAAAATCGACCTGAATTTTATTTTATGGGCAATATCGATTCGAATAATTTAGATCACGACCTAAATACCAAAGAAAATAGTAAAATTCGCATCGAAAACCGCAAAACTACAAAAAAAAATCACTTTATCGTTTATTTAACTTATTTGAGGCGGAGTTGGATTGATTTGAATAAACTAGAAGATAATTACTGTAAGTGCTCTATGTGCGCAATCAGGACTATCTTCCAAAAACGTTTTCTTTGACTACGATAGTCATCTGTATGATTTTTCAAAGATCGTGTGTGTTCATAAAATCGACTTATAATTATGAAAGTTAGATGAAGTTGTACAAGCCCATTTTCCAAATGATCACCAGTTTTGAAAGTTATTCAAGTTCATGAAGCCAGCATGCTCGTGCTGCTAGGCGTTAAGCGGATGACTTTGTAAAGTAGGTCTGTTGAATAATCGAAGATTTCAAGGTGTTTTGTTTCTCCTTCTCAGAAAGTGGCCAGTCAAATGGCGCAGAGTGGGACCTTGGGAGGTGCGTCCGTGGGCTTGCCTTTAAATAGGCTCGAGCATCATCACCGAAGCAAGTCTGAGGCTGCTTCTTACTTCACTCCGTCCAAGCAACGCAACGACGCCAGTTCTTGGAAGTATAGGACGATATCACCGGCCAATCCTTTAAGCCATGTATACAATGGGAAGCCTCAGTTCGAACGGATGACCCCACAGAGGGCTTCTCAGGGATCGTTTTTGGCCAACAGTCATAGTGCGCCTGCCAGGCCCAGACTGGATGTATCCCCGTTCAGCCGCAGCCGAAGTCGCGTGTTTTATGCCAGTGAAGATTGTTGGACTAATGAGAACAATGCCAAAATGGCAGAGGGTCCAGTGGCTTCTTTCGAAGTGCCATCCAGCGACGTGGAACCCTTCAAACGCAGTGTCCATCACCGAACTAGTTCGGGTAGAAAGTCTTGCGACTCTGGTTTTTCCGATTCTGGAGATGCGCTTTCCAGCTCTGGCAAGAGCAAGCAAGGCACCATCGAGCGTAGTCCGCCAAAAAAAGTCCAAAAGTGGACATCATCGTCGCCCATCAAGGCATTCTTGAAGTCGCACGAGATTTCGGGCACGCAAGGCTTGCCAAGACTGTCCATGCTGAAGTGCTGCGTCGGAATCGGACCAGGGTTTCCTTTTTATTGCAGGCAAAAAAAGATCCAAACATCCGAAGTGCCAAAATCTCCTCCTAGAGAAAGTTGCCAGCTGAATTTTGACGGAGGCACAATTTTGGATGTAAAACCAAAGGGCACTCTGACACCGGTGCCGCCCAGAAAGGCAGAACACTCGGAGAAGGCTCAAGGCATGGGTACGTGGCCGAGGATTCGTAAAAATAAAAAGCCCGTGCTTGATGAAAATGTGACCTCTGGTCATGATAAGAATTTATATCATTCGACGCGCTTGAAGAGCCATCTTCGGCTCCACGGAAACGATGCGACTGGATCGCTTCATAGGCAGAAAGGAAGTTTTCTGAATGATTCCGATAAAAGGTAAGCAATCCATTTAACAGATTTCGATTCAAATATAATTTCAATATTATCAGAATGTTGGAATATCTTGAAAATCATACTACACCGATTTGTCTAAAAAGGGTGCACCATCTCCACGAAGAGGATAATTATAATCATAATTCCTTGGGGATGATTTTTAGCATTATTTTTGTTTGTAATTATTCACATTATTTATTTATTTTTTAAATTCGAGTGGATTTTCATTTTTTTATTGTTTTATGGATTGGGGTTCTTGTTGCTCGTAATATATGATGATTTTCCCCAACAATTGTTTCAAAATGATGCTTTTAATCACAACTAAACTAAAATTCTTTTAAAAATTTGCATTTGTGTAGATAGACCCATTATTGTCTTGAGTTTTTTCATGGAAGCAAAACCTGTATTTCATAGTTTTTGTTTTTTGATGCTTAGAATCACAGCATCCATTCAAAACTCATCTTTGCATCAGTGGTCCAAAGATCTTCAATGGACGACAGAAGACGAATGTATGAACACACTACAGAGTAAAACTGTTGTCAGGGATGTGGCTGATGTCATTGCAATGACTAATCGAAATGCCAAAGGTGGGATGAACTAGGTTAATTAAAAAGGAATTTAATTTTATATATAGGCCTATACATGTCATCAACTAATTTTTTTAATTTCTTATTTCTCAGACACCATTTTAGCAGTCCGTGAAAAATGTGAGGCCATCAATGTCGATTTTGAAAAATTGAAACGGTGGGCATATATTTGAATTTTATTTTTTAAAAAAAGTAAATTTGTATGAATTGATTCAAAAGTAGCTAATCTAATGCAAATCACTGCAAATCTTTAATCTAATTAATTAAATTGTAATTTTGGGATCAATCATGACCAGACTAATTAGTTTGATTTAAATTGAATGATGATCCCCTC
>JAQGBX010001765.1:0-23207 GCA_034698745.1 Megaphyllum sjaelandicum | reverse complement strand
AATTGGAGTGTCCCTAACTTCTGGTCCACCCTGTATATTAATTTCCTCCATTAATTATAATTGACGTTTGTGAATTTGACATTTTGTTAATGATTTAATCGTTAGAAATGTGAAAATTCTGTTTGTGCCGTTAGATAGGTTGTCATGGTTTAATCGAACATTTATTTGAAGATTTAATCGGACATTTTCAAGTCATTTAATCGTGCATTTTTTGATGATTTAATCGGACATTTTTTGAAAATTCATCGTACATTAGAAATTCCCAGCCGACCTGCCTTATACATCTCTTCGTTATTATCTTATATTTATAGATTTTTCATTTAGTGTTATACACAATGTTTAATTCGAAACAAAAGTGCATGCGAGAGGAACGAATTGTATTTTAATTATAAGTTGACCCGTGTTTTATTAAACGGTGTTTGAACCAGTGATAATTGAACACAACCCTATTCTCGTTTTATAAACATTCATTGTACTTTTCAAGTTAAGAATGGTCATGCTCAATAAGCTTCCTAATTCCTAGAAATCTAAAAGTCAGCACGCAATTGGGTAAATCCATAATACGGCTACGGCATCCTATTGATTTTTATGCAGTACAGTTGTATTTCCTATAGTGAAACAGAATGAAGCCAGAAAAATCTTTGTTCAGTTTGAAATTTTATTACGGTATAATTAAAACTTTATAAAGCAATAATTAAAATATCTATTTATGCCCAAATTGGCAATTTCCGAGTACAAAGTGTTAATAGCGTATGGCATCCTGACAAGCTTCATACACGTGGAAATTACTAGACACATGCTGTTGAATTTTTTAAATCCAAACTAGTTTTTACAGTTGCGAAACTAAAAATTGTAAATTCAAGAAAAACGAGAGATTTATAAGCTGAACTATTTTATAACTTGAAATTTATGAGTGCATGTGTCATTGATGAGGCAGACAGTTTTAAATTTACGATTCAGCTGGTTGACAATGAGCTTATTTAAGATTCTCAGAAATAGTTCGTATTTACTTAAACCCCACATAACCCCTCCATTTCAATTTTAGGAAGCTATTCATCCCGTTAATCTTATTCGGTTTTATCGTATAAAGAAAAAAAAAAACATGACCATGGCAATAATCTTCAGACACTTTTTGGTTAATCATAAACCATGGCAACCATTTAAATGATGATTCGAAACCGCGCGTCTTACTTTATTTCACTACGAGTTGACTATTCATTCGCTAACAATACTCTTTCCCTTTTTCTTTGCAATTTCAGAATGTCATATAATAAATTGGAAATGCATTTACAGTATAGAATCAGCATTCTAACAAACATTGAAAGCAAGCCATTGTTTGTTGTTACAGAATTTATTCCGACAATTAGAAAAGGGCTACGAGAGAACACAATCGAGAATCGACCATATAATCCGATGAACATATTCTCGGAATCTCGCACTTACTCTGTGGATGCTCAGTTCTCTGATTTACATAGTAATTAATCTCGCTGGTAGCGCCACCTGCATTATAACGGCGGATGAGGACACAATAGGGAATGAACCTTATGCAGCTTCCGTAATGGTTTCACTTTATCGTTCGCGCATAAATGTTGTAACACGAAAGAGAACCGATTAACATCGAGTGTCTTTTTGGGATGAAAGTCAGCTGTCGTGCGAATAGAGTTCATCCACGCTTTTTAACTCGACTGTATATGTGTACTTAACACAACAAGTAATGTTATTGGGCATATTTAGAGCAACACATTCAGTGCAAGGTTTCGTTATTAGGAAAACAGTCCCTTGTTTACTATAGTGGAAAGCATCTCGACGGCCTCCTATAAATAATGAAGCCACGTGCATCTTATTGCTCAAGATTGATGGATTGGACCTCATTTTCTGACATCTAACGTTTCAATTTTCTACGAAGCAAAAACATTTTCGTCGTGAAATGCGGAAAGACGAAAATTAAAAAACAAACAACCAGCAGTTGAAAACAAATGTGTTGCTATAGCGTGCTCCTTTGTTCGCTTTAATGGGATTAGGTCATTAAAAGGGCTGTGTCGATCTATGATCAATGATTTACAAGCTTGCCGTTGTCTTCGGTGACTTTTTTGTCATGGGTCTAGAAATTGACGACTCGATAGGGTTGAAAGCAGTTTGAACATCGACACGAGCAACTCCATCTTTTTCGAAATTTATTATACGAACACAGATGGCACCGAAGGACGCCTGAAACATGTGTTTCTAAATGATTTGTAACTCAATCTTTGGACATACATTGTCAGCGGCGACACGAGGGTATGATTGTGGGTTACTCTGTACAGATAGTTTACGCGATGTGCAGTGTTACATTTCGTCGTTTTCATAGCAATATTTAAAAATAGATCTCAAGGAATATTGTATTATGAGTGAGCATTTTGTAGTCAATCGCTTGAAGTCGGCGTTTATTAAGTAGCATATGTACTAAGTTGTTCATTAAGTTTAAAATATAGTTGCATGATTGTTCATCACTTTACTAGATTGCTGATTCGAGTTCATTGTTGATTGTAAGTCGTAAACATGTTGCATGACCAAATTGTTAATTCGTTGCTACCCCATTTTTTTTTTATTACAAATCCATCTCTCGTGCTTTAATTTTTCGAAATTCTCACAAAAGCCGTGATAGTCTCTTATGATGTCTGTTATTATTTTTGATGGTATATTCCTATATGGAACCCATTGTGAATATGGGTTTATGGAGCAGCGGGACCCATCGCTATGGGTCCCAAACTTTATAAGACCCCATAGCAATGGGTTCCATACTAATGCGACTAATGGGTTTAATGAGACATTTAGTTAAATAATGAAAAATTTCACATTAATAACTAGCATGACAGACTTCTAATGCTCGAATACTATCTGCAAACAACATTTATAAACACCATTTTTTATTAGAGCTAATTACCTGGATTCGATCCTGCGACCTACCATATGCAGACATCACGCTATGCATGGACCAAGGGTATAGTTAGCAAATTCGGTTTCAGTTCGTGCATTCTTTCACAAATCTAAAATTTTCCTTTGTAGCAGGATTTCCATTAAACCCTTATAAGAATAGCACGTTTTATTGGATTTGACATATCTGCACACTGTGCATGTAGTGTTTGAGACGCGAGTTTTTCAAACGTTCACTTTTTTTTTCTTCAAACGCGCTCAGTATAGCGCGATGGATGGAAAATATTCCTTGCTATAACAAAAAGCATAACGACGTTATACGATTCCCAGATGATTCTGATTTCATAACCGATCTTTTGTTTTGTAAATCATAAAAGCTGTTTGGATTAACAAAAATTACGATATCATTTAATCGGTTTATGTTTTATGCAGCGAAATACAGCGTGTTTATATACTGTACATAACGCAAACACGCGAAACAAGTTTGAGCACCTTTGATACAAGCACGGACACGTTTGGGGAACGCGCATGCGTACAGGTACATCCAGACATCTAATGCATCAGTGGCTGTAATCCTGTACGCAGATGATTTTTCTGCTTTAATTAGAAAATGAAATTTCAGCCGTTGCAGGAAACAGGCAACATCAAACACTACTTACTTTTTTTTAAAAAAAAGTATATAATTTTAAAAATATGTACAATTAAATAGATGTATCTTTAAAACATTATTTTGGTAAGGTCAGTCTTTAGCGTGTTTTTTTTAACGTCCATCGTCTATTTCGATCAAAATCGCTGGAACCAACGTGATTGAATTAAGCGGCTTTCACTGTAACAGTTTTACCGAAAAACGGGCTCGAAATAATTCTTGCTGCGCATTTTTGAAAGCGAGTCTTTGATTTTCTCAATAGCATGCAACTCGATTCTTGATTAGTTTGAAAATGGCTCGAAAGGTAGCGACGATAACGGAGCATGCACCCCGCACATGACACGTACAACGGTCTGAGGTGCGACATTGACGTAAAGGTCATGTCGACGTACCGTATATACTGTATATAGATATAGAGGCTGTGATGAAACGAGCATTTAACCCTTGAGCGTCACAACTACTGTATAACATTCGAAAAGCTATATCGGATGGGGAAAAAAATGTGCCAAAGACGTGGTCGGCATGTTAAGTCGACAGGGGAGCACCTGAAAAGATGACCGCCAGACCAATGTCCGAACACGGATCGGCCTTTTATTCAATTGCGGTCGAAAGTTTCCACTGCGGAGTTTAAAGTTGCAACGCTCTTAAGCGAGCTCCGAGTCCGTCTTACGCCCAGCCATCCGTGCTCGAAGGAAGTTGAAAAGAAAATCGATGTTACCGTGGCAACGCACTTTCTTTGACTTCTTCCCTCAAGTATCTATTGGACTGCTTATAGCCTATATGGATGTGGGACACCTTAAAACTAGCAAAAAAAACTCGCGACAACTCGCTTCTCTCGTCAAAAAAGTTTTTTTTTTTTAATAATTCGACGCAACTTCGCTCATTTGCGTCGCATAATAACGTCGTGTTTGGACGACGTGTCGGACGGGATTTTATGATCAGTTTTATTGCCTATTTTTTTCCGCATTTGTTTGGCTATCGTATTGCCCGACATTTTCGGATCCATTGCGGATCCGACTTCTTAACTTTTTCTTGCCCATATTCTCTCCCATAAAGATGAAAAGATGGCTTATTTCCTCAGCCTCTTTTCATGCTGCCAGGGGATGTCTTTGTGGACTCGCACTAACAGTTTTTTTTGAAACTCGTATTTTGTTCAACATTTTCGACTTGTTTGATAATTTTATAAAAAAGGACACGCTTTTTCTTTTTCCATGCACCACTCGCTTAATCCAACCAGTTAGTAACAAACTTAAAGCGGTGATCGAGAGTATTTCCTTTAGTCTCTCAAGAACAATTAGTTGGACGGTGACTTTATTCTACAACAAGTTTGGGGAAAAATATCGTGGGGTACAATCCATAAGGCGCACCTACTGTATATGTTGGCTATTATTCAGCAAAATTGTACTGTTTAAAATTAGTCATTTGAAGTTAATGAACAGTTGGTTTTAATATACAGATGCAATCAGTTTATGAACCGGGATGATGGAGAGATAGCACATATTAAACACAATAGGAGTGCGTGAAATTCTTGCGCTGCCTCTGGTGGTAGACACCGCAAGCTCATTTTTAAAACACATTCAAAAATTCAAATATTCAAAAACTCTTTCCATAGTTTAGCTTAAACGCGCCTGGCAGTAGATTTCTTATCGCCAATCACCAGTGTCCCATTTGCGTTAGATCCCTTAAGTGTATTTAAACTGTAACTATGTTCCACTACTCGCTTCTTTTAAACTTGAATGTATTGACGTAGGACGTACAGCATTTTAAAAAAAAATAAATTAGAATCGACTACGAAAATTTCCGCTGTGTTGCGTCGTGCTTGCATACAGATGCTGTCGCTGAGTCCATTCGTGAATCCGCTTTACACCGATGATTATGTTCGTCACATTTCTTCCGTAGGCTGTAATTTCCGTAATTATATTTAACTGTAGGTCACGTGATTTTATAAATGGCCCCTAATTTCCACAACCCTGGCTTCAGATGGACTTTCGTACAGATTCCGAATGACCCGAGGAATACAAGAATAGAATTGTTGATGCTGTAGAAAATTACCCGCTAGATTGCGCAGCATACATGCTATTAGGACAAGATTGCTTTTGCGAATTGCATAAAATGAAGACCAATTAGGTTTAGGTGTGCATTAAGCACTTCCAGTATAGTCTGGAGAACCGAATTCTCTCAAAAATTGTCCAAACGCAACGTGGCTGTTTTTGAAAAACAACACGTTACATGCATGTACATCCAAAAATGCATCTACAATATGTCTACGAGCAATTATAAAAAATACAAAATCAATAGGTCTAATGACGCTGGTCTAGAAGTAACCTGCTTTTGCCCAACTCATTCAAAAATTTAGCTTCGGAAGCTTCAACGGTGCTGGACGACACTTTCTACTTTTTGAAGAGAGTATATACGTAGTTACAATTCTATTTTGAAAGCAGACAGGCACTAAAAGATTTTACATAATGAAGAACTTTAAGATATAACTTAATTAATCCGTGGCACAATTTTCAATTCGAAAGACAGTTGAAACTGGCCAGTAATTAAAGTTTATGTTCAGATGCAGGTCTTGAATCATCTATTAAATCAATTGTCAGGATATTTATAATGCGTACTCATTGAGTACGCACAGAAAAAAAATTAAATGAATTTACCCCGTAAGGGCGGCAAACCATCAGCATTTATATTTATATGTACTCCATAAGTGGCACCTAATTAAAATTATATTATTTTTAGAAACAAGATAAATATTCAATTTCATACGCATGCTCGCTCCCTCGAAAATAATACGTATGTCAAAGTAAGCTACGGAAAATTAATTGAACTTTTGACGATTCAACTCTGAAACGTGAACACTAAATGTGATCTTACAGTAATTATGAGTATACATTCTGCCGCGTTATTTTATCATAATCTCTCGTAAAAATCCTTGTATTGATTTCTTGGTGTTGAGAACACGGATAAGGCGAAAAAAGGCAAACGATTTTCTCTTAAAGTCGTCAATATTTTTTTCTGACCCAAAATCCATATAAATCTAAAGAAGCCAAATAAATCCAATTAACGGTCCATGACCAGATGAACCTGTCCACTAGAGAAAAAAAATACTAGATAACGGTTCAATTTACTTATTGTGCTATTTTTAACACAGCTATATATCATTAAATATTTCGATTTCTAATTACATTTATATTTATACAATTACATCTTATTACGCGCATAATAAGAGAATTCTACAATGACAACAAAAGCTCGCTTTAATAATTAAGGCGAGGATTTTAATTGTAGATATGTGCTGGTAAACGTTACGGGATCTATAAGCCCAACAACTAAGAAATTCTAAACCAAATTAACAATTTAGAACTTTACTCCCAATATCACTTCATGTACATAACAATTGACGTGTTGTTTTATTTATAAAACAAATACCTGATTGCGGTATTTTACGGTGTCAATTGTTAGTTCAATTCCAACCACTTGATGTAAGCGGGAATTATTTATGCATTATTCGCATATGTATACTTTTTCGTAAACTGAAATGAAAATGGTAGACGTTTCTGAAATTGAGAATAAATGCATAAAGATCATTGAGTAAAAACAACTTCCGATATCTACTACAATTCATAAATATTTACAAGTTTAGAAATAGGCTATAAAGTATTGACATTTTTAAAGTATAGTTAAACTGTTTGCACAGCCCGTATTTGCAATGGAAAATTCTTCGGTTAGTTGTTAGAAATATCCGTATTTTTTAATCAAAAAATATTCCTTATTCTGTCTACTTCTGACTAGCATCAGCATAAATTTCTTTCCAAAAAATAATTTTTTTTAAATCTGCCCACTCTGGTGCTGCGTGCTTTCCATACCAGGCCTTGCATCCATCCGCGGACGCAACGCCATCTCTGGACAGAATTTAAAATTGCGCCGATTAAAATTACGACAAATCATATTTGGAGGTTAATTTCTTATTTGCCGCTTTCGACGCCAGAACTACCGTATTTCAGCGCTAATTACCAACGACTTACTTAAAATTCGGATGATATCGTGGAGCGACCCGCGCAATGTCACCTTTGGGCAGCGATCATTTGTCTTTCATTGCAGGTATTTGCTTCAGCATCCTCATCAAACACTCGTCGATTATCGCCATGAAAAGGGCATTTCATCGACCCTCGAAGGCAATGCGATGGGGGAAAAGCTCCTCGTCGAACCAGTTATTTTTAATTGGTACAAAGTGGTCGTTCATTGCGTCGAAAGTGTTGCCACGCTGCGCTGGTGGTGGCGGTAGCGTGTTGCAACATCGACCAACTTAACACATCGTCATCGTCACTATCATCATCATCATCACCGCCACCACCACCAGCGCCGCCCCCACGCGTGAGGATGCTGCGTTGCTATGGGCACCGGTTGCCCCTGGCAACGACATGCTGGCGAACAATCTCCGCTCCGCGCGCCTATCTTGAATTGATGGCATTTCGTCCCGTTCAATTGTGCCCCGTTATGAAGCGCCAGCTCCAATAAGTAAGGGCAATTGAACGTTGATGTACAGTCGACGTTCATTCATAAATAGGTTTACGTACTGTCTACGGTGTTGCCAGGGAGCTCTCTGCCTACAGGAATGTCCTACTTAGCTACGTTCATTGGATTTTCCATCGAAAAGAGCAATGGCCACCGCTTACATGCCGCCTCTTATTCAATTTGTCGTCGTCCAAAAAAAAAAAACCTGGAAAATTAGTGAAAAAGTGAAAACCTTTTCGATTTTTTTGGAAACCGTGGAGGACGTTGTTGGGCGCTCGCCAACGCAAATCGCTCTTATCCAGCAAAAGCCCTGGTGGAAAAAAGCATCATGCAGGTTCATACGACTGTAAAATATCAATTCCAGATTTGAAAAATGCCCATACGTGACATAATCAGAAATTCGGCATGGATGCCCGTCTTTTGCCCATATACACACACCACGCATGGGACCGTATAAAGTATATCGGTAGTAATGAGAAAGGTTCCACACATGCCCACATTTCAGCATGGTTCTACACGATCAAATACACAACTTTCTGACCTTGAGATATTTAATCATGCTTGTCCGTGAAAGACATTTTATTCCCAATTATGTCTATGTGGAGGAGTTAATTCCACCGGACAAATGAAAAGAAAACATGCATCTTCGAAGCTGCAGGAGATGCCAGATTTAGGACATTATCACTGCTTGAGTCTGGATGTGATAATAATCGTTGATTTCTTTCGGCGGCCTGTTATGCTAAGTTTTTTTTTAAACAAATACCAAAGTGAAGGCTTACATTTTTGGGGCGATTCCAAAAGGACGTCCTCATGTAAGGGGTAGGGGTGATAGATTGAGTCACGGACACAAGGTGGACAGGGGAAGGGAGGGGAGTATGACCAACTCGGCCGTCTACTTCATTAAAAAATGCCAAATAAAATCAGTTCCCAAAGAAAAAGGGAAATTGAGCGCAATATCGCGTAATTGATGTGTTATAAATTGTAAGTCAGTTAACAGGGTACCTCCAGTCCTGGAAAACATGGAAAAGTCAGAGAACTTAAAAGCTCAGGGTCCATTCGCAAACTTTCAAATTTCTCCAGTCCAAATTTGGAAAATTTTCAATTTTCTCGAGCATGAGAGAGGGAGAGAAGTGTACTAAGTTGTTACTTTACAAGTTAGTTTGTTAGTATCATGGTTAGTTAGCTCTAGATAAGTTATTGTTATTGTTAATGCCCCAGTGCCAGCCTCCCAAAAGGGCGAGAAAAAGCCTGCCCCTTTGGGAGACAGCATCAGTCGCCCGTGTCGAGCACCTTTAGACATCGTGAATTGGTTAGTTGGTTTTTTTATTTATTAATTTATTTATGTATTTGTTTATTTTTGATTGCATACGTGAATAGAGTGTGTCTCAAGCGAGCATAAACTCGAGCATAAATTTGCCAAACTGTCAACCTTTTCCTAGGTTATCTTTATAAATTTTTTCACGTTTTCCCGAGAAAAAATTTGCAAAAAATATCCAAGTTTTCACGAGGACAATTTTACAACATTTACTACGTTTTCCCCAAGTACCTAATCTTTAACATTTTCAACTATTTTCAACAGTTTCCGAATACAATTCTTTTCAAGTTTCGGACGTTCAAATAATGGGGGGGGGGGAGGGGGTAGAAAGGAAGGGTCCTGATTGACAGGACACAATGTGGACAGGGGTAGGGTAAAATTTTGAAGTCGTCCTTTTTGAATGGCCCCTTAGTAGATCATCCGCCAGTTTACCATTCAACACGTTTAATTTACACACTCGGTAAACCTCAACTTCAGGCCCTACTCCTCATTTACTTTTTTGCCAAACTATTTTGCAACATTTGCAAAAGTACTCATTTTTAAATGGATCATTGTACTATTTTCGACACGGAAGTTCATCTATGGCGTTATAGTTGATGACACTCGACCAACTTATTGATGAGGCAATTAAACGCGAGTTATTTTAATAATTGACTAGTTTATGAGTTAAGCACACGTACGCTCATTGCATTTTTGATATCTTGAAATAGACGTGCTTACTGCTGCAAGAAGTTCAAGAATTTGTTAATAGTAATGAGGTAACTCCAGGCGTGGACCCACGAAGGCGAATTAGATTGTCATCGCACGTTAAAATGACGTCATTACCGTTCTAAAACAGTATTTTGGCAGTCATATTTAGCCTCACTGCCAACTTTTCGTTTAATTTTGAAAGCCAACTTACTTTTTTCCATTCTTCATCCCCTGGCTCCGTCTCCTTCAACGAAATTTTTTTAGACAAGGTCCGTTTCATTTGTAAGAACACGGGAGATTTATCAAGTAAAATGCGTTCATACCTGTCATCTTTTATTCCGAGTTCTTTTAACAGATTTCCCTCCTCTTTTCCGTCTCTTGAGAGGTTGCTCATTTTTTGCCGCGTACGCTTCTGCAGCTTTCTACAGCTAACACCGACTAATTCAGGAAAACGCATGTCGTATGCAAATAAAAAAATTGACGAGAAAAACTGCCAGGAACCTCGGGGCATATTCGATATGTTGCTATGGGCGATTTCTGCGTTTGGAATCACTGGCAATATATATCCACTTATATGTTTTCTGGAAAAAAAACGATTTTGTTTTTTCAATGACCATTATATTACCAATTTTAACTATAAGATACCGTTAGTTGAACTTCAAAAAATGCATGTTTGACTAAAATGAAGTAAAGCTTTTCACGGCATGGTTTGCATGATTAGATTGTTATTGTAATGTCACAGAATTATGCCATTAATTGAAACACACGTACTTCCCAAAGTCTACTTCAACCGACTAGCTTTCTAGGATATCACGATGTATCGACAATTATGCGAAGCAGTTTTTGCGCATTAAACTGAAACTAACGTTGAATTGACGATGAAGATGAAATTGCAACATTTTCTAAAAATAATGAAAGTTTTTTGATGGGCGGTTTATCCCTAAAGTTCAGCTCGAGACGCGCTGACGTTGGCTTATTTTGGCGAGGATCGATTTTCCATTCCTCATGACTAGTATTCCGATTATGTTTTCACGGTCCTGAAAGCCGAATCGACGTTCCTGCAGCAATTTACGAAAGTTTCGCCAGCGCCTAGGGGAGCGTTTTTAAGCATTCAGCCAGGGAGTTGGCACTTGCTATACATTGTACATGTACTTGTACGCAGATTAGCTTGCGTTTTTCTCACCCAGAGAAATGACACTCGTCATTCTCCACCTGGGACGCGTACGACGAGCAAATCTGCGATCTGCGAAGGTGCTGAAAGTGAGACGACCAACTCAAGACACGAGTTCATGCGAGAATAAACTTAATCCGGAAACCCTTTAAAATTCCAGCCATGCGCTTGGATGAGAGAACCTTTCCGAAGAAGTTAATCTCCATTTCAGTTGCTCAATTTCCCCGATGGGCTGTTTGTTCTCGACTTCCGTGCGGTCAATATCATGTCGAGATCAGTGTCGCCACCTGCAATTTTAATTGAATCATGGTAGCGAGCAAATTAAAACGAACTGCATGCGCTTGTATGTTTCTTTTTCTCAACGAAGCTCGTTAAACGGGAACTATATAGTATTGATTTTAGTCGGCAGTCTAATTAAAGCCGATAGACCTGGTTTACAGGATGCGTTTACTTTTGCTAGGGGAAATGGGGTCAGCTGTATAGTTCGGGTTCGATGCCTTTTAATTGACCTTCGCTAAATCCCAGCCACGCAGATGATAAAATAAACATTTTGGAGTTTTCTTTAACAAAATAGCATTTAGTGATGCAGTTTTTTTAAAGGTGCTTTGCATTTCGATAATGTATCTCGAGATCTCAACTCCCATCTATGATGCGATCTGCCAAGCTGCAATGCGCGAACGATTTTTGCTTTATGGTAATGGAATCCAATTGGGAAATCGTAACTTGTCAAGTGCAATCCTAAGGTGGTAAAATTTGACGGAGCAGCACGGTGACATTCAGTCTTTTGAATATTTACTCCATGAACTTGTCGATTGTTAAAGTAATGGTTTTATATTTAATGGAAATATAACCATTAAGAAATCGGTAAAGTTCAATCTTTCTCAAACTTCTTTGGATCACTGCCCCCTTTAACAGCAAATATTTCCTCAGTGACCCCCAAAAGGGTCATCAAATTTTAATAAAACAGTATTAGAGTTGAAGAATTTATATTATACTAAAAAATATAATTGTACAAATGTATCGATCAAGCGCATTGTGTAGTTCCGGAAATGTAAAATTGGTGGATTTTGGCCATGTATTTTCTCTTTTCCAGTTCTATTGTAGTTTTTTGCGAAATTTATAATATAGTTTAAACAACTAAGTTATTTTGACTTTACACCGTGAACACATCCTGCTTGAATTAAACAAGCTTAACACGGGTTCCAACAATCCGCAATCGGAAATCAACTGTAGATTGTTTCCTACGCAGTATTGAAAGCTAAATTGTTGATTTTCCTTCCGGATCGATTATTGCATAATCCAAAAGCCGAGTGTCTGCTTCGCCGATCGTGTTGTGCGTTGCTCGGTGTCTTTTTCTGCGTCTCTCTTTCTCGTTGAATAAATGTTTTTCAAAAAATTGATTTTACAACAGAACTTCAAGTCTATGGAATCCCTGTTGAAAACCAATCCGGCTCTGCTTTCGACTGCCATCTATCGCGTAGTTTAGTCAACTCAAAGCGATTTTGAAGAAAACGCATTAACTCGCCCTTAATTGGATTTCCTAAAGACGTCTTTTACTATATATATTCTATACACGGCTAAAATTTCAATCGAGAAGTTTTATTAGATTGTCAAACAATTTATAATTAAAATTTCTTACGAAGTAAGACAAGTTCCACTCTGTCACAACTAATTTGAACTCAATCTGAAAGCAATTTGCAGGATATTTAACCTGTTTCGAAGGAATTGCAACGTTTATATGTTGGGGAAATAGCTTAATCAATGAATTAGCTGAAATTAACGTATGCTATATTTCCACGTTAAACTTCCACTTTCCTTTATTTTTATGGGTTAGTATACTGTTGGTGCGATCGACGTTTACTTATGCTTCACCGTGTAATCATCTAGTCCTGCATACTATGCACTCGAAGATAATTATAAGTAGTACTAATTATCCTGTTTTGACTGAGGTTTTACGTTAATTAAGAGACAGAAGTAAACTGATATTGTAGCTTCAACCGGCATGTGGCTCGATATACTGTTTTGTTTTATAATATTACTAAGTGCTTTCCTAATGATTATATTTTTTATAGTAAACTTTTATTATCATTGAATTGATAAAAGTTGATAAAATTGTTATATTAACAACAAAATCATCTTTCCGGACAAGAAAAGGAAATTAAATTTATTAATCTAATGAGTGCGGGGTTCCCTAGTGGCAGAATGATTTAATACTAACTGTTATTACTTTTACCTTAAACGGTGACTGTTATCTAACCGAAATGAGTTGAAACGACCTTCGTTGTTAGGGATGTTTTTGATAGTTTGTTAGAACCCAGAAAATTAGGCGGCTTCATTCTTACATGTATGTTGAGAGTATCTAACCTACTCCGGTCCATTTAAGATACTGTATTCAAGTAATTATGCCAGGAAAATTACATTTTTTTAGTACAACACACTTATTTCTTAAATAATCTTAACCAATTTCATGTTAATAAGAGTTTATTTATTACTGCAAGTATAAACATCAAGAAAGTACTTCGTAAAATTATGAAATATTAAATCAAGGCATATACGTGTTTAACACGAATTAATGGCGTGATAAACTCTCATATTTTGAATCTCCATTCTGAACTCATTTTTTTATGTTATTAATTGTACACTGTACGAAAGACATAACTTTGAAAGATGCAATTTTTACATGACGTCTAATCAAGCAGTGATTGCCTGCCATCAGGGGCATTCTTGAAACTAATGGTGGGATTTTACTTAAAATTACTGTGAATGTAACGCACTTCAAATGCTTTAATACTGTAGTATCTCAAAGGCCAAGAGAGTCCTTTCCCGGTTCTTTATAATTGCTGTAGAACGATGCACGAAGAGCGCTGTCTAGCTCGGGGGAATTGATCCCTTAAACAAACCTGGTATTAATTTGTAACCTCGTTGAGTGAATTCCGCGATAGATGGCATTGGTGCATCGCTTCGCTCTGAAGCTTCACTTCCCTACGGGGAATTGCGTCAAAAATACGAAGTGAAAGGCGAGTCCATTCGTCTAAATGCGATGTCCTCCATTTATTTTATTTATATTTAACTTTCGGTATTGCATTTTATAGGTAGTAAACCGCACGAAAGTAGTATTTGATTTGGTAGACGTCTATATAAGATGTCAACTACAATAGATTCGGACTGATCGAGAGAAAGTGTTTATTTATTGCCGCCACAAGTCATACCTTAAGTGCGCATTTTTTTCTCCTTTCTGCCTCAAAATGTCTTTCTTCCCCAAAGATTTCTTCATGATTTATAAACGACAGGGTTGGCCCTCGCCTAAAACGTACCCCAGAAACAGCGGCGCCTTCGATTATGACGTCACTGATAAGGGGGGTGGTAGGGGAAGGAAGGAGGTGACGTTGGTGGTAGTGGTGAGAAAATGCTATTTAATGGATTAGATTTTTGTAAGCTTTTCCAAAGGCAAAGAAAAATCAATGGCGAACAGAACGGCGTCAAAATGATTCTGGCGGGCTTCAATACGAGAAATATGAAGTCTTTGTCTTTAGATCCGCAGTCCATAAAGGTTTGACATTGAAATAAAATTCAAGCTGTTTGGTGCCTGTTCAAAGCCACTCTTTTTTTCAGATAAAACGATAAAGAAAAACCCATTTTTTTAGTAAGTTGTGTCTTCTTCCCTTAAAGGTATATCGAACAATAGGAAGACGAACGCCAGAAAGACATCGACAATGTGTATCTTTGATTAATGCGTGTTTAAAGGTTTAAATGTTTAAATGCTAGCATGATACAACCAGCCATTTGCGATTTGATTGTTTTGTCATTGCTAATCATTAAAAATGTTTCATTTTGTAAAATAGAAATTTCAACTCTCATCATAGCATTAACCCGATCCTGAAGGGGGCCTCCAGGCCTAAATCTTAGGCGAGCCTCTCACCTGCTCTTAAAGTTAAAGGCATAAGGGCAGCGTAATGATCTACAGGATTTAGGATAAAATAAATATGTTGAAATGATGAAGCAAAAGTAATATTGATTTTTAAAAAAACTATGTGGACCCGACACCCTCCCTCCCCTCTTCCCCTTAACTTGAGTCTTGTCAATTCCCCATTGTGAGGGCCAATTCATTCTCTCATTCCAGCCAATTTGATTGCAATCATTGTAGAATGTTGGTATTTCGATATAAGCTCGTATACGCCAAATTCAATCCAATCCACTCTGATAAAAGTTGACTAGGAACACGAGATAAAACAAGGTTTAGCAATAAGCGTTCATATTTCCCTCGCAGGCAAGCGTATTTTTGATCTCGGTTTTTGTGTTTTACATCGATTTTTTACTGGATTCATTTTTAACGATAGTTGGTCTTCAAAAATGGGTAAAATATAAAACTAGTATTTTTGATTTCCAAGTTAATATATGTTTATTTTCAGTCTGCTCGTTGTTACGAACATTGGGAAATTTAATCTACCATCAAAACAATAACAGCAAAGATTAAAAAGAAAGCATTTGATAAGGCGAAATAAGGGTATTGATCGATAGTAGTATGATGGGAATATCTAAACATTAACAAACCTGAAACTACTTGAGAATGAACTGTAGAAGAAATTTCAAAACAATGCGCTTTAAAAGAACTTTATCTTTCCGAAAATTATGTTCATGATCTGGCATTTTATAACTATACTATACAACGGTATTAATAAAAACACGAAATGTTGTATATGAAAGTTGTTTTATATCATATCACGAAATTAGTTTTTCGAATATATGCCGTATTTTTTAAGTCATAATAAAATGAAAGTAATGTTCTGTAATCGCTTTCGATGAATACATGAAAGTTATTTAATTTGTTAACATTTTTGTTTACATTTAATTCCAATCAGTTACCTCGAGGCAATCACAATATTCTCTTCTTTGTCGTTAACTTTTCTGAGCCCTGCCTTGGCTAGTCACAACTTTCGGAATCCTCTCTTTTCCTGTACGTACACCGCTTCCAACAACAGCACAGGCAACCATTTTTGGAACTGTATACCTTAATAAAATATACAAGTATGCAGTGAAGTAACCCAATGTGTCTGATCTGGACGGGGCAAGACCACCGTATACTCATAGTGGTATACTGCGGCAAGACCTCGTCGTCTGCTCGTGTAAGTTATCTATAGCCTTCTATAGATAATTGCACGTGACGTCACGCAGCTCGTGGGCATTGCTGATAAAGCTCGGTTTACATTGTGGGCGAGTACTTTGTGGCGAATCTGATTGGGCCAAAAAATCTGCACCAGTGTAAGCTACAAGTTGAGGCCTAAGTCTGTAAAGCTTTTTTCGCCTGCTTCCTGCAATACTGCCGATACTGCAGACTTATGCCTCACCTTGTAGCCTGCACAAGTGCAGATTTTTTGGCCCAATAAAATTCGCCATTACATAATGCAAAATGAAATATGAAACGAATGTGTCTGCACGTGCAACTTATCTGTAACAAAAGCAAACATTTTTGCAACTAGGCGGAGTCAGCACGCGTCGCCTGCTTGTTAAAGTTATCGCTGGCTCCGCCTAGATCAGACATGTTGGGGTACTTCATAATTTTACTGCGGCTAAAATGATTGCCTTTGTTACAGATAAATTGAACGTGCAGGCAGTAGGTGCATGCGTTCCATGTATCATTTTGCATTGTTACTTTATTTAATTATGTATTTAGAAATAAAAGAGAAAATTCACACAGTTTTTGAGTTGCAGCGGCAAAACAGCATCAAAATATTTACTTTTGGGTAAAAAAAATCTATTCATCGGTATGCAATAGTGACTGATGGGGCATTTTCTTAGTTTTTAGAATGATTAGAGTTAGATTTTCCTTATTAGCGCCACCATTCTCAGATTCATGTACCCCACAACACGCTCACAATGCACACCAAGCCACATTAGCCATGCACACCCACGAGCTTCATGAAGTCATGTGCAAGTTATCTATAGGAACTAGCTTGTAGGGATTGAGCAATTACTCCGCATGTCTCGAGCATAACCAATCATATCAGTTGTTCAGTATTTTACAAAATGTAACCCTTTTACTTTTCTGTATGGATAGACCAATGCGATCGCGACCTGCTGCTTATCGGTTCATACCGCGCTGCATCGGAAGAGCAAGATTAACGCAAACTACTGTACTGCACATAAAACAACTTGTAGCTGAGATTACTGGCCAAACAAGAAAGTACTTTTAGCCGTATACGCCCTGACACTATATTAGCAGTGATAACAAGGACTCGTTATAGTGATAGTGATTCTATTTTGAGGTTTATTTAATTTATTTTAAGGGTCATAGATCATAGATGAGCCGGGGATATTAAAAATGAGAGGAGCAACCGAAATCTTTTAGAAATTCGAGGATATTCTGTTCAACTGTGGAATCATTTACTGTAGGTCAATTTTGATAAGGGAATGGAAAACTTGGGGATTTTATGTGAAATTAAGGTAGTTCTGGAGAAAATAGAGCTGAGGAGACGTAATGCAAACCACGCCACATCCTTTTAGAGAGCCTCTCTACATCCTTTGTGCTGATAGCGCCCTCGTTGACAGAATAGTGTAATGCGGATAAAGAGTGAAATTTATGAGGTTAACAGTGGTGCCTCTGGTGGTTTGGCTATTTTTTCACCCACATACTGCATGCTGGAGCTGTTTTCATCTTTTTGTTCATCATATCCTTAGGCGCAGGCGTGTTGACTATCGGTGTAAGGGCAGCCATAAAGCCTATACCCGCAGTATTAAATTTCGTAACATAGGCTTACTCCATTTATACGAGTAAATAACTTATGCAAAATTACTCGGAATTAATTTTTTTCTATATTTCCATCTATGCTTTTCTGCATTTCTAAAGAAATTAGAAAAATAACTACCGTAGAGCGCCTTCTAATAACGGCATTTAGACGCATTAATAATTTATACCCGGAGAATTTTACAATATTCATAACATTGCGGATAAAATATGAGAAAAACTTCGGAGAGTTTTTTGTCCACAAACTGTTTAAATTTTGAAGCCTTGGCAAAAATTAATATACAATATTGCACGTAAGGTTTTCGACGTAAAGAATAATGGCATTCGTAACGAGGGAAAATATGTTTCTAAACTGAGATACTTTCTGAAGCTTGGTTTAGATATTTCCTTTAAAATGTTAAGATCACAAAATCTAAATACTCCGAATTTTCCGAAGGATCTATAATAGTTAAGCACTTTCCTCATCACGTAGGGTGGACTCCCTTTGAAAGTTGGAATAAGTTGTTAGTAGAATGCGAAATAGTAACAAATATGAATAATTATAATTTTTGAGAAAGGGCCATACGGGAAAATTAAATTGTGAATTTGGGGTCAATCCAATTGTATAATGATCCCCCCCTGCCACATGGTACTATGTATTGGCTGCAGGGTAAAGAATTGAACGGAATTTCTCTCAGATCGTACTCGAAAAGAATCACGAAGTCGACCGTCGTGGTTCGAATAGCTGCATGCGGTACGATACAGACTCGGATATTAAATTTTGGAATCGTACATTCTAAAATGGTAGTCTTAAAACAAATCCGAAAGCAGATTCGTAAGACACAGAGCGACACACAGATCACTATTGGTCAAAAGTGTAGCCACGCACACATATACCCACGTCTAAGTACCGTAAAAACCTGTCCTGCGCTCATCGTGAGATGCTAATGTCCATGTGCAAGGTTTTACGCGGAATGCTTCACCTAGCATAACGCCTGCAGTGGCGCCATCAAGAATACTGACCATCACGATGATATCAGCGTTCTTCGTGCGCCCCAAATCTGTAAATAAGAAACCGAAAACAAGCACGATAGTAAATGAAAAAAACACGTCGAGGCACTCAGGCACCCAAAGTACTTTTCTTAAAGCTTCCGTCCGCGCAGCTGTATCTTAAATCAGACGCTATACCGCCATAACGTCCTGAGAGTGAGTGTCCTATGACTGTCCCGAGCGGAACAACCGTACACGAGAGCTCAGCTGTTGCTCGTACATAAATCTGCTACGGGCAGTCGTAGATTCGGTCGAGTTGCATGGGCTCGCGGTGCATGCTGGATGCACGCGTCTCCAGGCTGTTCTTCCATCTCTCGACGCACCTATAGTTTCTGCTCGAACAGATTTCGTCCTCCCGTTCTTCTTGTCCTTCGGCGCATGCAGCCATGTTGTTTCATTGATATTCAATAACTGCTCGTAAATCTACGCGTTTCCGTTTTTTTTTTTTTCATCTTTCTTTTTTCCCAAAATCTTTTCCCCAAAAATTGTTTGAAAAAGACGCCGCTCATGCGCCGTCGAGCATCAGATCGACGCACGGGGCAGGCGCAGTATTCCGTGTAGATCTCGCGTTGCATCATTGCTCAGCTGCTGGCTTCCGCTCACAGTCGTCCCGTGCTTCGCGCAGTTCCGTTCGCGTTCATCGTCGCCTCTGCTGTCGGTCGTAGCTTTTCTTCGTTGTTCGGCGTCGCCTCGCTTTTTCAACGCCGCCGCCACCGCTTCTGCTTTCGTTTCATGGACCGTCGCTGGCGGGCTGGGATGCTGGCCAGATTGGATACCCACAGGAGATAAAAACTCGCGTGCCATGCTATCCCAACGGGAAAATGGATAAAATGTTAAGTAAGTAGGGGCGTTTTTTTAACGTGTTGACCCAGGTCCTTGCATCCTGCCGAATTTCGGAATTGCTAACCTCGATGCGTGTCCTTTGACGGCTGCGTGGCATTTGTGTTTTTCGAGTGATGCTCCGACCGTAGCCCGCTTATGCTTTAGTGGAAATTTGAAATGATGCCATGGCACCGGAAGGATTTCGACCCATTTTTCGTCCTCGGAAAGTCCGTCGAATTTTGCTACGTTCTCGAAATGCGATTCTCAAGAGCGAGCTTTCTGGAAGACTAGACGGAAATCGCTCTTTACTAAAAAATGATGTCGAAAAAAATGCAAAACCTTGTGATTATTTTTTTTTATTATTATTATCGTACGGCAATCGCCTATACCCTGTCTTAAAAATCAATAACGATAGTCGAATAGCCCGACTTTACAATTATTTTATTTTGAAATCATCAGGCCGGGGACCCGATTTTTTTACCCATTAAAAATGGACCGTTTACCTCGAACATGAGTGGATACGCTTAAAATGAACGTATAGGGGTTTCCCCCTCACCGTATACGATTTGAAATGCTTTCCGTATTCATTTCAGTATAGTGAAAAACTTGCGATAGCATTTATAATTTTTACCCAAAATATACCAATTTCCTGCCAAACGCTGTCTTCAACTTGGAGTGAGGTTGAGTTTATGCATTTGTAGATTTGCAGATATTAAAAACAGCTATCGCCGGCCAGAAATCCATTGCAAAAATATATTTGCACAATTTTCTCCTCCTCTGCCCTTTAAGAGAACGATTCGTTTCGCTTGGAAGTCAATTTTCTTGAAAAAATATCAAGTACGGAAAAAAGGAAATCAAAATTGAACGTGAAACGAAGCGAGTTTTTGAATTAATTCCGTAGTTGGCATATTTTAAATAAAATTTACCTTGTGTAAAAACCTTTGCGTCAAAATATTTGTTAAAATAAGTTTCTGCAATAAAATCTTGCCATTAAATGTTTTTGCATTTCCTTAAGGAAAGAAAAAGTGAATTTACGCAATGTTACATTTTTCTTTTAAACGAACATGTTAAAAAGGGAACAATTAATTTCCTTCCATTAAAAATGATTCCTTCTTAATTCGTAGCAATGAAGTATTTGCTTTTATTTCATCGGAAAGATGGTATATGTTCGAATTGTTATGCGTTAGATTTCAAATTCTTGTCATTTCGAAGTTTTTGATTCATATTTTGATTAATAAAAACTATTATCAGAAATGACGATAAAGAGATAATTTGCTTCCTTTAAAACGTTTTAAAATTTCTATTAATGTTGGAACGAGAATGTTTAATATTGAAGGTATGCCGGAGGTAAAAAGCTAAAGTTTGTTTTGACGTTTTCGACGTTTCTCCAGTTTTTCATTGTTAGACATAAAGACGCATATAAGACACAAAGACATATATAAAATTATTAAAAAAAATGAAAAATAGATATATGTTCGTTATTTTTTCTTTCTTTTTTATTCCATAGAGTTCGTGGAAATTTAGATGGATCTATTTAGTTATTTGGTTTTTGCATTTAATCAGCTACACATTTTCAAAAACAATAAGCAAAAAGTAAAATACTTCCTATCGTATCTATAGATCTCGAGGTTTTTGAGAAATAAGTTCAATTTAAAGCGCGTTTATTTAGTCGAAAGCAGAACGAATTGTAATTTTAAGAAAATGAAAACTATTTATTCAATGCAATATCCTGGACCACACTTATGTTCATACTTAAAATTTGAAACTGGAACCCTACATAAATCAGGAAGTTCTTTTTAGAAAACAGGGATTTCTTATTTAAAGAAATGCTGAAAATATACGATTTTCAAAGTTAATTTATATTGGGTTTCGTGCATCTGACAGCAAGGTGAAGCTCTTGGGTTATGCGACAGTTTTGTTTATAGTAATTAAAATACATACTTAAATTGGCAAAATGAGTTAAGCTATATAGTAACCGAGTGTATATTATCAGAAATTGCTCATCGATCTCGTTCTGTTTAAAAAATCTTTATTGGTAATTACATATTTCATTAAATAAAATGTTTCTACTTCATAATGCATACGTCAAATCAGCTATACTTATATTATAAATGTGCATAGTTAATACCTTCAAATTCATTGGATTTTCTTTTAGTAGACACCAAAATATATTAATAAGGAGAATATCATATAGATAAAGGAACAGAAGCGACAGTATTACTGAAATCTAACTTATTTGATGTGTATATGACAAAGTCATGTACCCTGTTTAACATTTTCAACGGCAACAAGCTAGAAGGCCCTGTAGCTCTCGCTTTAAAAAATGTAATAATAATAATAATAATAATAATAATATATACTATGAATATAATGCTCAAAGTCTTCAATAATCATAAATGCTACAAAATCGTATGTTAATCTTGAAGTGGCATTCGATAAAATACCTCGGGAAGTACTCACTAAATCCTGTTTGTCAATCGAGACACTATACTGTACAGTATATCAGAGTTGGAATTATCATGCCAGAATTTGAAACAAACGAAGCGGTAGTATTAAAATCATATTTTTTATAATAAGCAACATATGACATCGTGTTTACCTATTAAGTGGCAGTTTAATATTCATTTCTGATTTCAGACGTGCACAATATCGATTATATCGATGTTTAAAGGGAAACTCGAGAAATACTTAACTATAGAAGTAAATCAAGTACAGTGTAATGCTAGGGTTAGGCAAAGCCTCTTACTCATAAGCTTAACATTTGTAATCAATATTTTGTCAGTGTTTCTTGTGAAAACAATCCTTTATTCATGTAAAATTGAGCTCTTTATTTCCCCTTAGGATTACGGTCTTACCTGATTTTTATTCACCGCCCTGCATGACATAGCTGATGGCTAGTCTCGTGCCCTTTGACCTACACATATTTGAGCAATTTGATGCGATGATCCAGAATCACGAACTTTGAAGTCCCATATACCATATTTATTTCATATTTTTTATTGAAGGAAGAAAATGCGTGCCCAGAGAGTTAAGAAGTGCTTATTTGAAGTGTTATTCTACGCGATGCCATGTTTATTTTACAAAATGACGCCAAAACATACTGTAAGTCAGACTCGTTCAAAAATTCAACGCATTTCGCCTTCCAGCCATTTCTTATACCATATTATGACTTATAGATGGCTTTCTCGATGACGATAAACTAACAACAATGAATATGTCGAGGGCTCTTTTAAAAGTCATGTCAGAACAACTTTATTATTGTAATCTTGCAGGGCTTTTTTCAAACAATGATTCTATTCTATTCTATTCTATTCATTACCCTGCAGTCAGTACATAGTACCATGTGGCAGGGGGGATCATCATACAA
>JAQGBX010001764.1:0-23208 GCA_034698745.1 Megaphyllum sjaelandicum | reverse complement strand
TGTTTATTTATTATGTGCTGGGAGGCTATTTGTTCTAATTGTTTTATTTGTTGTTCCTCTAATTGGGAAAGTTTCTGTGTTATATATGTTGGTTTTGACTCTAAGATAATTTCAATAAAGCCCTGTTAACTTTGTTAATTCTGTGTGCCAAACAGTCGGGAAATTTAAACAGATATTTACAAGCAAAAACATTATATTGTAGATTCCGTAGTAGAAAATGGCCACTTCAGTAAAATAATGCTGCGACCTGAGTTTTGTCGACATTTTTCAAATAAATTCCTGGCGCAAATGTTGATTACAATTTTTGGTCGTAATTTTTTTAAATTTCTTTCTGTGAAACTATCTCACTTGAAGCCACGTTGCATCTGCAACGGTATAATTTCACAATGTAAAATTTTCACGCATTCCTTTAAAATTAAAAAAACAACTTAAAGACCAGATTTAAAAAAAAGTATCATCCGGGGATCAACACAATTAAGGCAACATCGAGTAAATTGAAGTTTTTAATATATTTAAAATTCAAAATTGCAATTATTGGAATTCCATTATTCCATTATTGGAATAGTAAACATGTGAAATTAACATTTCAAGTTTTTTACTTTAGTTAATTACCTGTTTATAAAAGATGTTTTCTTGAAAATATTTCATATTCCAAAGAAAATAGTCAACTATTAGACCCTCTTAAAGAACTCACTATAGGTCGATACCAGGATTCTAAGTTATTAGTAAACGTTACTATAGAAAGCAATGCAAATTTAACCAAAAAATGATCTTTTCACTTTCATTTCATTCAGTTTGTTTATAGTCGGAATTGTTTTAAAGAACAGTTGGACTTTTAATAAATGGTATTTATTTTGTTCTTGTTCAAATGCGTTAGATGCGTACTAGAATAATAGAATACATAGGTTTCAAAACAATTAGGTGAATGAAGATATGAGGATCAATGCAAAAATGATGCTGTAAATAATAAAACACAAATGATCAATGGCGGTGGCTAGGAGTATCCAATCCCCAAAAGTAGATGGTTTGTAATTGGCTGATCGTAGCTCTGTCTCGGGGGTCTCGTTTCCTTCAGCGCTTTCGGATTCGGGCTTATCTTCGTTTAAAATGGCGGTATCGGCCTGCATCTTGAAGAATCAAACGCATTAATTTAATTTCCATTTATCAAAATGCCAATTGGTAGTTTAAGGTACAATATCTACCCGATTCGAAGCTGGTCCAAAGCAAAGAATTCGTCCGAATGGACCTTTTAATGCGTTTTTAATGACGGAAGGTACCGGAGTGTAACTATGGCTTCGGCTGAGTCGAATGACCAAAATCGAAATACACAATGCAAGACAGCTCATGACAAAGGAATTTCCCACAAACAGCACTGTATACAAGATAAGAACGGAACTTCTTCATTTCTCTGTATTAAGCGTTTAAAAAATATCAAATGCTTAACGAAAAATATTAAGTTACCTATGTGTGGGACGCTGACACCGCCTGGTGGAACGATGAAGCTAAAAGCAATCAGCAATCCTAACTGTATAACAACTGAAATTCCACCCAAAGTGATTTTCTCTCCAGAACTTGGTGGCGTCCAGAACAAAGAGAGTGTCAATAGGACTGACATGATGCTGGGGATGATTAGAATGTATTTGTAGAGAGGTGAACTTCGACGAATGCGCACCGTGTGTTGAACATATGGATAAACTATGTCAGGACAACAGCTGAATGACATGTTATGAGTGGTGACCGAGTCGTTCACTATTTTCCACAAAGGATTTTCTACGCGGAGATGGGCTACATAGTCTTCCTAGGAACAATTAGTATGAGAAATTCATATTTTTACAATACATTTCACATTATTAGCAAGCTGCTAGGGAATTTCTTTAAAAATAGGACATTCACGATCTGGCTTGCACATACTGCAACATGTCACTTTTTTATGACATATGATTTTGAATATTAGAGTACCAATTTAACTCCTATGCATATCCAAAAAAAATTAATTCATGCAACTACAGTATATAATGCATGAGTGTTTTATTTGTTTTAAGTGATATCTTACATTTTCGCCGTCGCGTGGAGAATTCAGGTTATTTAACGTTATGGATCTATTGTCGTAGTTCCACGAACCAATATCGATGTTACAAACGTGTTCATCAAATGGAAAGTATTTATGATCTATTACGCAGCTGGTCTTCGACACGAAAAATGGCAACCACGCAATATTACCGTCATAGAAAACGTATAGAACAGCCTTGCTATAATCCGAATATATGTTTTCGGCACTGAAATAATATTACTCGATTAGATATATGTATTTTCCAGCAAATTTTGATTAATGTAACCAACATGCGCATGTTGGCTGTGGGATATAGTTTGGTAAATCATAATTAATCGATCGAAACGAGTACTTATTTATCACTGTTAAATCCGGCTTCCAGAGATACGTATCAGGGACTTCGATGTAATAAATCCCATCATAATTCGTCGGATCCCATTTCACTTGCGAATCGACCCAAAACTAGAATTCAACATTTTAATTTATTTTAAGATGGGTAGCTTAATTTAAACGAATAATAACTTGTCTGTAAAACTCACCGCTTCGAGCCACCCGTTTAAAACCAAAGTTCCTGTTATTTCATCCTAATGAAATACACATGTATAACTATTATATTAAGCCTTTTAACTATGTCGAGTGATTTTAATGGTTAAAATGCGAAATGATCAATGTGAACAACTATCTAAAGTATAATACTAATTAGATTTGAAGGATGCATCCGTCGAACATATATGGCCATTCTCTATGTGAATTTTTTTGAAGTTAATTTAAAGCAGAAAATTAATATTTTCTTTTGAGTTTTTATTCATATTTTTAATAGATAACATCGTGAAATAACTTGGAATTCATGGCACAATTTGAAATTAAAAGGAATTTTTTATTAATTTTCCATTGATTCTTCTTTTTTATTTAGAGAATAAAATATTAAATTTGTCAGATTTGCCAAATCAAGTTACAAATACCATGTGCTAAAAGTGGAATAGATGGAATAGATAAAATTTTAGCACGAGTTGCATCAACTTTAAACAATTTATTGAAACCATTTAGTAAAAGAGTATTGAAAAAATTACCGTACCAGATTATAAATATGTAGAATATATAACGTGGAATTGACGTATACAGTATCCCTGATATTTTGTACTGGTCTTTTCATGGTATCAATTCTGCCATGACCGAATATGTCCCGTTTTAAATTAGCATAGTAGTCAACTCCATTTGAATCTGCAACGTTGAAATTGAAATGGCAGATTGATTGGTTGGTTGTGAATTTTTGACGTCGTCCCATTTTTGCACAAGTTGAAATCTCAGATTGTAACTTGATTTTCTTTGATAAAAACGCTTGTTTATTTAGTGAGATTTAGATGCTCTCCATATAAACTATCACGGCTAATATAGACTATCGACTATCATGGCTAATATAAATTTTAGCCATGAGTGATTTCAAAAATCGCTGTTGTTTGTTATATTATCATTACAATATGTTGGTTTTGACGAAGTTAGTTAAATGAGCAATATCTTACCTGTATTAGGAACATCTGTTTTACCATTGTCCACCGTTAGAATTAACAATAATAATATTGTAAAAATCATTTTAAACAGGGAAGTTACAACTAGCAGAGCAATATTTCGTACAGGAATGATCTCCTAATGAAAATCACGTACGTTTTAAAAAAACTGTAAATGTAGTAATAGTCGTCCGATAATGTCGCTTCTTGTGCATAAAGCTTCAGTAACAAAATTTCCCTGCACAAATGGTTTAAATCATGAAGTATATGCTCGTATACAACCCAGGAAGATTGACAACTGTTTTTCATTACCACAGACACGAAGATAAGGATTACAGAAAACATTGGTAGAGTCAGTGGTTTTCCTGTCTTGTGAAATTGATATTGCGAGAGAAAAAAAAATGGAGCTTTTCAAATTTAATGCTAGAATGCAGCTTTCATGTATTTCTGATATTAAAACTGTTTTATTCGTCGATACCAGACAAATTCTGAAATTCTTTATTTTTGTCTAATTTTTAGATTGCAAGTAATTGTTTTTCACAAAAAAAATTTAATTTCATAAAAATCAGAAACATTAATAAATAAATGTACATTACTCATTACACTATAATGGGAACGTAAACAAAGTACAGTATATCATATTTTGTTAGTGAGACGACATTTTTCTCAGCATACCAGCTAATAAAAATATGGTCATTCAGGACAAAATTCCAAAAAACTTCACTATTATTTGATACCTCATATACATGTACATTAATGACAAGATCGGTATCATACTGTATTACATTACAAAATGGAAGATCAACATTAATATTTAAAATATCAATATCATAGGTTATACCCGTATTTGCAGTAAGAACAAGTGCTAACCCAAGGGTGTTTCATAAAATGACACAAAAATAAGTTCTGCAATGTAAGTACAAAATTGTTACAAAGTTTGGCAATTTCCAAAAAACGTTCATCATTACCGTGAACGATTGCAATAATTCATTTATTTGGATACTTATATGATTTCAATTTAACTCAGTACTCTGCGCATATCTCAAGAAAATTAGGAATTTGCACAAGTGAATACCTTGGTTTCTGATAATTTTATGCCTGTAATTGTTTGTTTTGTATCGTTATGTGAATTCAATCAGAATTCCAAGCTGATTCGAAATATCAATGAACTTAATAGTACAGTCTATGCTGGTTATAAATCCATAAATGCTCACTTTTGAAATGACATACATTTATAAGCTTGAAAAACTAATACTTTCTTAAATTTGATTATTTTTATCTAGGAGATTCACAAACTTATCAATGAACTGAGAATTCAGTAGTTATGCATAACAGTTGTTTCGAAACAATGGTTTATCATTCTTACAATGCTATGAGGTTCATAAAAAATTTCCAAAACTGAACAGAGAAAGACTGTAACATGCAAATTAAGTAAAAAAATCATCATTGAGGCCGGTTAAGATTTCTTCTGTTGAAAAATTTGAAATGGTTTTAAAAAGCTATTGCACTATTTAAGTTTTCACCATTCTGTTAAAAGTCATATGCCAGGCAGCTGGTGAATGTTAACATTTGTATACCAGGCAATATTGTAGTTTCCGTAGAGGAAATGGGCACTTCAGTAAAATAAAACTGCTCAATAGAGCAAATACCATAAAAATTGGGAAATACTTTATGATAAAAACGAGTTTGTTTATAAAATACATTTCATGTTGTAAAGATGTTTTTATTTGTCGAAATTTAAAAAACATATTCCTGGTCTAAGTTTTAATGCAAGAAATGCGATTTTAATGTGTTTGCAAATTTCTTAATTTTCACTCTGTGGAATTCTCTATCCCACTGCACGCACGCTGCATGTGCAACAGGAGTGCTACATGTGTGTGTTGCATAACAGAGAATTCCCCCAAGTGGACATTGCAAAATTAACGAACATGATATAACTTTTTTTTATTCTCATTGAAAATTTTAAAAATAAATCATTTCTGGTGACAGTATTAAATCCAAGAATGTGTTTAAAATACTTCGACAAAAATCGAAGTGGTGAATCCTCTAAGTCTAGGACAAATTGAAAACGAGGATTTGGAGATTAATTTTTAAGTTTCCATTTCTAGGCATGACTTTCTGGCCTCTTACGCAATGGTGCCCTGCTGGGTAGAGTGGCATCATCTGAAAATTGGCTTCGCCTTTTTCGCTCCATTTCAGCTAATTGTCGCGCTCTTGCAGCTTCATGCTCAACAATAATTTCGCTGGTAAGATACATATCTCGCCTTATTTTATCTCGGACTTTCTTAGGGATGTCAGGGACCAACCATCGCATAACAGTGACTAGCAGTATAATAACATTCTAAAAGAAATATAAATATGTTATTATTGTAGTGTTTTGATGTCATTTAATGTTATTAGTTTTTAATTAAGCAAATAATAACAATGCTCACCTCAAAGACAACAACGAATGCCAGTCTTATCACCAATAAATACCAAAAATAAGACGTCGGTTTGTACTCGTGGTCAGTTTCTGAAGGATTTGGGAATTCACGATAGTCTTCAAATCTGCAATAAAATAGTAAACGTATAAAGTACAAATTTTCTTAGTGTTATAAGTTTGGAAAATTTGAATGAATGCATTTCACAAAGGTTAACCAATATTATTATTTGTTTTATTAACACAAAAAATAACCTATCTACTATATGGTCAAACAAAAACCATAAAACTAACCTGCAGTATGTGATGTTTTCTGACTCTTTGGTCGGAGCATATGCTGGGTTAAAATCATTGACATCAAAATAGGATAAGCTGTGATTTACATATCCATTCAGCGTGTCTTCACCAATGGTATATTTGTAAACCAAACGGGGGATAAAATTGGATGTAAATGCAATGATAAACGCCTACAAATAAAAAACGAAATTTAAATAACGTTTTATATGCCTAAAGGACAACATTGTCTATGGTGTAGCTGCTCGATTATTGGTACTTGAAACCAAAAAAATTATATTTTAATCTATCTGCCTGAGCTAATAGGGTTTATGCTGTATTAATTGTTTTATATCGTCTTATATATATATTTGGAAAGCTTTATCAAGGAAACGCTTTTTTCACTGTACTACAATAGTAATTTTCTTACATTGGTAATGACCGATAGTTTTCCAATGCAATCCATTATTCGATACCAGACTCCTGTGAATCAAACAACAGTTAAAACTAGCACATAAAAGTTATGAATAACAGGATATTGAAAAACTCTTCATACCGATGCTAGGCACTCTTCTAGCAACCTGTCTTCTATATAAATTGAGAAATTTTTTGCCATCCAACCTCATTTCAAATGAATTATTAAACAGTGCAAACAGGGGGGCCAATGGAAATGCAGTAACAAAAATGGTGACAAATCCAAACTGCAAAACTGAAATTGGAAAATAACACTCAGAATAGGTTAATTAAAAATAATAAATTCACACAGAAAAATCCTAATATTCACCCATTTCCAAATATTCCCAAAATAAACACTGTGCCCCTCTGTCGAAAAGGAAATAATCTCTTTCCCAACTTCGCAGTTTGGTATCAGATTTTGATTCCTCGTTCATGAAATCTTTAAAAGCTTTTAACCAGCGATAAAACAATCTATAAAATGCACAAAAAATTGATAGTGATACGTTGTCCATTCCAAATATGGTCTTCAATTAAGAGAAACCTTGTTTCTATTCCGATAATTTAAAATTTTATTTGTTGGGTTTTTCATTTATTGTCAAGGCCCTGTCTGTATTACATACATAAAAAAGGACTATCCATAAAATGTTGCTGTCATATTTAGTAGCATGATTGCTA
Source organism: Megaphyllum sjaelandicum (assembly GCA_034698745.1). Classification (NCBI taxonomy): domain Eukaryota; kingdom Metazoa; phylum Arthropoda; class Diplopoda; order Julida; family Julidae; genus Megaphyllum; species Megaphyllum sjaelandicum. Next base: position 15,830 of record JAQGBX010001764.1, on the reverse strand, counting down.
GTTTAAGTAACATATGTTCAATTTGTATTACTATTAATACTTTACCATGAATTAATTTAAAATGTGAAAAATTACGTGAAAATATTGATATTATATTACCCACAAGAAACTGTGTTTATTTATAGTCGTGCGCAGTTAAAAGTTAATACTTACGGGGTTACCATTTCCATGATGGCGTTCATCACTTGTTTGCCAACCATAATTATTGATAACTGAATAGCCAACTCCATCAAACAGCCCCCTGGACTACACTGAATATTAAAAAAATGTATTCAAATTAATGTTTGAAACATAAATTGTAAATATTTATCATTTCATTTTATAACTATAATAATCTTACTTCTTCTTGACGATAGCCAAAAAGCCTCTCGTAATGTCCAGGATAACCGACAAGCCTGTAAAATATTTGAAATGAGTTTTAACTTTTTTTCATTTTGAATACTCGTCATGCAACTCTTGCAGAATTGTATTAATTTAACTTACTTTCCTTTGAAGAATGCAATGTAAAATATGGATGCATAATAATTCACAAATTGTAGCAAAAACATCTTCAAAGTTAGACTGTCATCATAATCAGACTGTGTCCGAGGCATTTCTATTAAGCAATAATAATTTTAAATAGCTGTTGACGTTAATTTGTGTAAATTTCTTACTCGGTTAAGTTGTACATACCGAATTCAGTAAGCTTTTCAGCTATCGTAGTATAAACCTGAAATAAACAGGTCTGTGTTCAGCGCATTTTGTTTACCCAGGATGGGAAAAAATAAAGAAAAATAGCTTCATTAGAACCAATGTGTTCCCATTAAAAATCAGCAATATGCGTGCATTCTGTGAAAGAGAAATCCAAATGCTGAAATGCTAATTTTCTGACCACTCTTATTACAATAGAAACTTAGAAACTTACACTTACTTCATGTTCAAGTCATATTTTTAAGTACACAAATTACATACAAATTAAATATAAAATAAGATGCAGAAAATAATTAAGCTTACTGGTAGTGATTCCCATGCTATGACAACTGGCAATGTTTAGGTGCGTGCAAACATGTAAATATAAAATGATATTCTTAGAGGATGTCAATATAATGAAAGGTTATCAAAGAGTAGTTTTGAGGAGTTCAGAGAGCACATCTTATTGCAAAATTGTTATTGGGTTCACACCATGGTACAATTTGTAATATTACCGATCTTACCTGATTTAACAGCATAATGCAAACCAAATTGAGGAAAGCTGCACTTGCAGTTGTTATGATTGGTGCATTTCTCTCAATAAGTCCACTATTGTCATACTCATGTTGTAGCGCTAGAATTGCGCTAACAGACATTCGGTAAATTATCACTCCAATAACTGCGATAATTGCTATACTAGTCTAAATAAAACAAAAATTAAGATAAGAAACTTAATTATCCGATTTTGGAAGACTCGTTCATCATCATGTTTTAAATTTTACACTTTTATTTAACTTACCAGTAACAATACGACTGAAATAGATACAATGACGGCAGGAAATTTTTGCCTCCAAAAGGAAATGTATGGTTCCATAGTCTTAAAAATGAATTAGTTTTCAATAATTAAAAACTAATAGGAAATATTTTTATCCTTGAATTGAGTTACTATCAAATTAACTTACACGTGTAATGATGTTTAACTTTTTCTTTGCGTCAGATTTGTTTAATCTGGCAAGAAATTCTGGTCTAGGGTGTTCCTGTAAAGGATTAATTTCAATAAGTCTAACTTACCTTTTTCGAAACTTGATTTAATTATAAGAAATCACCTACCTCACTTTGGTCAAATCCTGTTAAGTCCCAATTATATGTTATCACAGAAGAATACCTTTTCCATAATTCCAAAAATATAGCACCTAAATAAAATTAACAAAACTGTTTCAAAACGAGGATATTATTAAATATTTGCACAAAGTAACTTTAATTTTGCGTTCTCAATACAGGTTTAAAAAATTCAATATTGACTTTTTTTTTATTTTGAATAATTAAAAAACAATGTGGAAGATTTTTGACAGTCCGAATTTCTCTATGAATTTGGGTCCAAAAACTATAAACTGATCGATAAAATTCGCCAACTTGTAAAAAATGGGATCTTTTGGGAACCCATCGGCTTACCCCAAAAGGACATAAAAACTGCAAATATGAGCATGGCAGGATTATCAACTAAGTATGTTGCTCGAGACTGAATGCAGGATTCGTTGAGTTTCCAATAATTGCAATTATCGCATAATGGGCACATGACAATATTGGAGGTTTTGTCACAAATTTCCTTACTGCAAATAAAAGTGAATAAGAGATGATAATAAAATGGTGCATGATATAAATTACATAAAAAAATTACATTCTAGGCTTACCATGGCACATACGTGTACATGGTAGCAATTCCATAAATGAAGCAAATTAATCCAACAACTGATGCTGGTATTAACATGTATGTATAGAATCCTAACCAGGCAAAATATAAACCTACTTTTACACCAAAGTAATCTCTGCAAGGATAATAGAAGGTTTATTTTTAGAGTTCGTTGCATGTGCATATACAGCACATATAATATAGGGATTTTGCATTTAAAGGCATGGAAACTTACTTGATATAATCTAAAGGCTGCATTTTGTGAATCCTTGATAATGAAGCCCATTCAAAACTCAGTAATGAACGAATGTCATTTGGATTCCATACTGACGAGTCTCCCTGTAATTTGTGAACACTTATGATATTCTTATGATATTCTATATTTTTATGTTGTAAGATCTTGGTAAAACTAACCTCATGTAATGGGTATGCTGCTGTATATATCTCATCAGCTAAAAGCCTAGTGATGCCTAATTATTAAACAAATTAACAGAATGCATTTTGGCATTTGAAATGTTTCATTTTCGGCTCGTAGTGTACAAGTATATTTGCAAATAGCACTTACCAAATGCAAACCTATCATCACAGTTTGTCATTCTAAAAGGTTTACGCTTTAAAATAAAGTCCACTACACGGCTTCGTTCCGATGAACTAAAAAACGACCCTCTGTCTTGCGGGATATCAAAGCTAAAATTGAAAAGCATATATTACTCGGAAGTCATTGCTTTTTTTAAAAAATCAGATTAAACATTATAATTATTGACATGTTTCCGATATTTTGTCATTTTGTGGCGCTTGATATTTTCATAAAACTTGACTAAACAATTTTGTACAGATTTAAAGTCATGTAAGAAGAAAAATCTTACTGAAAATCACTTACAAAAACTCTTTATTCCTCTGGAACTCGGATGTGATACATTTCTTTCTTGATTTAAACAATGTCTGGTCCACTTTGAATGGTCGAGTAATTCTACTAAATATACTTTCATTTGCTTGTGTATGTTGTAGCTCAGGAATGCCAGTGTTCATTTCCTCAGCTATCTAATAATGATTAACCACAAAATGTACCATTCCACAATCTTTAATGTAATTGTATTCAAACAATAAATGAGATAACACAAACACTTATTCAAACCCAAAAATAAATAATATGGACGATTTCCTTGTTATGAAGAATTAAATTTAAAGTACTGGTTGAATACCCCTTATCAGAAGTGCTAGGGTCCGGACACGTTTTAATTTTCGGATTTTGAAATATTTGCATACATTATGCCTAATGAAATATTTTGGGAGTGTGACCTAAGCCTAAACAAGAAATTCAATTATGTTTCATATTCAGCCTATTCACATATCCTGAAGGCAATTTTTACAATATTTTAACAATTTTGAGCATGAAATAAGGTTCACACATTGAACCGTGAGAAAAGTTGTGGAATTAGAAAATTCCACAACTTTTCAACTTTTCTTACTTCCTCATAAACTCGGCAATCAAAAGGTTTCGGATTTTGGAATATTTCGGAATTTCGAATAAAGAAAACTTAATCTGTACTTACATGTAAATCTTACAAAAATATTAAATTGAAAATCTGTTTGTATGAACTATTGGATAACACTTGAGTTGTTATGCTTGAAACACACAGCAATGGTATGATTAAAAAAAAAGGGTGATGATTAATTATCAGATAAACCATGCAAATGCAAACAATGCCAAGCAAACAATATTATCACTGTCTAACAACAAAATCACAACATAAATGAGGTATACTTTCTATTATTGGCCATTCTGAGATCATTTTCATACTTGTATATAGCTTACAAATGGAAATCATGCTTACTGTAGGAAACATTCTGTTAACATGGTTTATCGATTGATGGATGGGATATTCATAACTCTCAGTTGTTGGAAGGCGTGACAATATGTCCATCTAGAAACACACAGAACTTTGTACAGTATTAGCATGCACTTTCTCCTATATTTTTGTTAATAAATTAACATACAAATTAATAGCACAGCAAACTGCAATGTAGGAACGTAAAAATGATTATGTTAATTGAATTACTGGAATGCTTTTGAACAAGTCAAATTAAAACATTTGGAAGCAACTTTAATGCGTTAAATATAGTTAATTATAATAATGGAATGAAATGTAACATGAAATGGAGGTGATAATAACTGAATATTTCATACCTTACAATGTACATAAAATGATACCAAAAATAAAACACTACTTATTGGTGTATTATTTTTCTTTTCCCTAAAAGAGCTTACTCAGCTTAGAACCTACAGTATATAATGTATTAATTCTGTGGTTTTAATTAAGAAATCAATTTTTAACATCAACGTTTAATAGTTTAGGATGAAAATTATCCATTAATAACGTAATATGGCGAATAACACTACACGTACTTGTTTCATTGGCATTTTGAGCTTCATAATTTCTGCGTACCGCTCCAGAACCTCACATGGTGCATGGATTTTTACAAAATTAAGACGTTGGGCAGACTAAGTAAAGATTTTGAAAAAAAAAATTTGTTTACAATGGATCATTATAAAGATTATATTAAACAAGTCATCATCATCAATCATATCTTTACACCTACTTATAAAATTTCCTTAAAAAATTTCCTATATACTGTATGTAAGATAGAAAGTGAAATCAAGGCAATAACTAAGTAACTATACATGCTCTACATACCTCGATTTCGTATTCTAAATGCAACCCATCTTCCATCAGGTTTTGTTCAAAAACGTCTCTCGCACGTTTGTTTTCTTCGTCATTTTTTGTGCCGGTTGTATATGTTAAAATAAAGTCAATCTTGCGTAATCCATCATTGAAGTAAAGGTCGTTTTCAAACTGCAAAACATGTTCAGTTCTTTGGTCAGACGAACACAAATCAACTCCAGCACATTTCTGAGAAATAGTTATGAGAGGTGTTAATACCTCTTCACTTTGTACCATAGATTTAGGAGGAATTAATTCATCCTCCAGTGGTGACATAAAGGAAGTTTCTTCAGTCTGTGCCATGTTCTCAACTAAATGGGTGCAAGAATTGGGCCGCTGGAGATTGGGTGGGCACGTATTATCCGCAATGATCGATCCTCGCAGCTCGCCAAAATCCAACGCACTTTGGTATATGCTCGCTTGCGAAGCTAAAATAACAGCAAATGTTTTTAGGCTAATTGGATTTCACTGATGCGACACCAAACCAACTCATAACATATGTGCCGTACTTGTATACGAAGCAGCATCGTTGTGGACCGGGTTATGCAACTCACTGTAGCTGTCATCTGACATCTGACTAAATCTGGGATACATGCTGGGGGCTATTTTCACAGAACGGGGCCGTCCATTGGTGATGACAATGTCGTGCGGCTGCGTAGAATTCTGACTGTTTCAAGGAAATTCAATTCATTTTGCTTATTAATTTTCAAGTGGTAGAAATTTAAAATAATTATATGGCGAGATTTACGATAACTCTACCACTTTTATAACATTTAAAATTTGACGTTGATAGTACTCCTGGTGATGATCATACAGATCGAAATGTCGAGTATATAAATGTAATAAACTTGGTATATTAATCATAAATCTAGTCTTCTAATTGTTTCAAGGAAATTAAGGCAAATGACAACGTTTAACGTCTCTATGTAATGAGATTTTTTGAAAGATATGCATTCGAGTCATGTCCAAACTTTAGGTTGCATACAGTTTGTGTATCTTGTCTCAGTACTTTGCATTGGTATGCGTGGAACAATGCCACCTTTGTCTATTCATTTCCAATGCTGCACATGCATACAGAGTGGGAGGTCGTGGCTTAGGTTGCATGGTAGTGAGATCATTTTCCGTTCTAAAAGTATTTACATGTATAACCAACATTTCGGCAAACCAAACACGAATGTCACTTCACTTTCCATTTCTTTTTGACGAGAACGCCTTCACCATATGGTTGCCATTGAAGACATAAATTATGTATACTGTGCTCAAAGTGCATAACTTGTCTGTACATTAGTTTCATTGTTTAAACTTGTTTTATGCTTCCCCTTCAAATGATTGCTTTTTCAGTTGCATTTTTTTTTCAATTTTTTCACTTAATGATTAGCCTGATGTACTCGAGCTATTCTGGCGGATTTAGGGAACATTAGTTGGCATTGCTAAGCTTGAATATAAACACTTTTTTAAAAATGCGAACATTTCATCAGATATATTGCTCCTTCTAACTAAAATCAAATACTAATAACGTACCCATGCATATTATATTGTATTCTTATAAAGCAATACGTTTTCGTCACGAATGTGGAAAACAAAGTAAGCATAATACACGTCATTTAATTATACTTCTATTTAACCTGTTTTACAAGTCTGCAAAACACATGTTTACAGATTCTCCAAGTTAAATGAAACGTCGACAAGAATTGAAAGATGATCAATCCATTACTTATAATTTATAAATGTACAAGTAGTTTGAATTATTCATCATTTCTAAGTGCTTCTCAAGTTAATTTTACATAATCGCGTGCTTCAGGGTTTTGAGTGTGGCCTTGATACTGTACTTGCAGATAAAATTAACAGTATAGTCTCTAACAGCCCTATTATTATGATAAGATAATTAAAACGCATGTATTCTGGAAATTTCCCCAGGACTGTTTTGCATAATTAATGTATCTGATTTATTAATTATTTATATAGATTGTACGGACTAAGTTGAACTATGTAGAAAATTACACGCTCATATTATAACCATATCGCAGACAGTCAAGTATACATGTATCTAAATGATTAAGTTTTGAATAACCATCATACAATTTTATTTCTATAAAATTAATCAAACAATTAAACATACTAGTCTTAAGGCAGTTACTGTACGTTTGCGTTTTAGCAGCGTTTACAATTGTATATACATGTATATGTACACATATTTTACATGTCAAGTGTGAAAAATCGACACGCTAATTTATTTAATAAATTCACTCAAGATTATCGCCGTTTCAAAACCAATAACAGCATTCCTTTTGCGCACGTTGCATGGGCATGGATTTAAAATTCAACGTTTCCTTAAAATGTCTTATTTTCGTAACAAGGTTAGAGAGGTCATCCGCTTGCCAAAGTTAAAATAGCAATATCAACTGAAAAATGCAAGATTTCATACCTTAATCCATACATAACATAAAAAATACCTTTATAGATCTTTTGAGATCAATAAACAGCAACACTCCCTGAATAAAATTATCCACATAAAATACTTGTGCCCCAGTTAATATTCCTGTCTATTGAGATCTAAGATTTTAGAATTTACTAAACAAATGTAATTTATATCGAGGACGTGTCATAGTAAAACTATATGTATGTCCTGGTATAATCAAAGGCGTACCGGATGTGATCATGTGCATGACTGCCATGCGTGACTTCTACATATTTACCTATATATTCAGTGTTTAATGTTTGAAAGATCTAGGCAAGCATGGCATGAATTTGCAAAATTTGCACACAAATAAATAATACACCGTCATGGTCGTATACGTTTCCACTCTCTCCAATAAACCTCAAACCAGTGTACTGTATTGCTAAAAATTCAACATACATGTGTAGATGGCGATAATGCATTCTACTGTATATCAAAATTCTCGTGGTCAAGATTTTTCAGAGAAAGATGTTTTTTTTCATTTCTTAAATGCAGAATACATTCATAAACATGGGATGGCATCTACATATATAGTGATATAGTAACTGCTTCAATAAGGATATCCTCTTGTTGTAAGACACCGGTTAGTAAAATTACCAAAAACTTGGTATTTAAAATTCTCTAAGCCGTAAAATGTTCTTGTACATTCTTCTGTGAGCTTTGGGGCATGTAATGCCCCATTTGATTTGTGGAAGATGCATCCTAGGAACACGTGCTTCCTTACCCACATGTTTAAAATGGTCTCCAACCTGACGTTATTCACCGCACCGAATTAATTTAAATATTAAAAACTTTGAAATGACTAGTACACCGGTGTTAAATTTCCTCATATACTGCGTAAGACGTCACGCCATTCTAGTGAATACATTGTATTACTCCTTGATCACATTGCTCCAAACTTGAGACCATCTCATTTTTGACATAAAAAATCCTTGTATGGCCTCTCCATGTCAGGTGAAGATTCATATATAAATCCGGTATGAATAGAGATCAAAGTGGAATTTGACATTACCTTTTATAGGAAAAAGACTCGAAACCCAATAAAAACCTGCCCCTTCAGATCAAATAGCTAGCTCGTTTTATTGGATGGTATGGTATTTCTTGTAACGTCCCCCACCCTCATCGCAAACTTGAGTTCTCGCGTGTCATACATGTATATAGACTTATCACAAATAAGATAACTGAATTTTTTCAAACTAGCCCCGTCATCATTGCGTTCCACAGAACCGAGCCCATCTTATTTACTAGTATATTCTAGTACATTTACACAAATAAATGTATCTCGCTGTTTATACATTATAAATGATATATTTTTGTGTTTATAGCGCTAATCCGTAACAGTTATCCATTAGTGTAATGGAATATCCATACCCCATACTAATTCATTTCATCAGTAATGATGATCATGCAAGGCAAGGTGCATTAATATCAGAGCATGTCATGAAATTATTAAAGCAGATGGATTTTTTCTGAGCTTAAAATACGCTTACCTCATGGTGCTAGCTTTCGGTGGTGATGGTGAACTGGATATTCAGTGCGCTTTTAATTTCAGCCTGCATTAAGCACATTTTGTGTCCTCACAGGCTGGCACCAGCGATATTGCCGCATACATTATGCGGTGAACAGCTGAACATTAAAAGTGGGGGGTTTCCGGATGTAGAAAATCCGTTTTGTAGCGGCGTGCATGGCTCTCTGAAAATGAGTCAGTGTATACTAGGATTTTTCTCCTTGCCCTACGTTATAGGCGTTATGGAAGGCTAGGTTGGTTGAGTACATTTTCGAGATTTCCCCTCTTTCTGCAAATAGAGCCAAAACGGCTCAAGGTCACGCGGCACATCCAAAAGCCTTGGCGTTCATATTTTATAAGAAATTAATTGCGACGTTCTACTTTCCATCGATACGTACGTGATGACTTTTATCAGATGCTGCTGCGTGACTTTATCAATAAGCCTATTCATTAAGTTAATTGCTTCTTTGGGAATTAGTAAAAGAAGCAATTATAGTAATAATTTACGTACTTGTTTCTTTACATGAAAAAAAATCGTTACGAGTTCTTTTTTTTTTTATTTCCTTAAAGGTTGAACTTTTTTACATTTTTAAAAAAAATGAATAGCTTAACCACTGTGGCTTAACGAAGCTTTGCGCCTGCGAATCATACTTAGGCAATCGTTAAGTCACGTGTGCAAAATCGACACGCTAACTGGTTTAAAAAAGAACTCGAGGTTGTCCCGGTTTTTCAACTGTCTGAGTATCCCTATTATATATGATCACGTCAACATAAGATTTGGAAAAATGGGTCTGATGTTTTGACAAGCACAGACAAGTTTGATGAAACTGACTTGCTGTTAATGAATAAATGAATAAAATATAATAAATTTATATATCAAGAAAATAATTACATACTGTACATCCAAAAATATGCGCAATTTTGTAAGGTGATGACAGTTGCAATTTCCCCTATTTCGTAAATGGCTGAATTCGGATTGAAATGGTTGAATGGGCGATCGAGGTGCACAAATACAGTGTAGTCTTGCTCAAAGTTGTGCACCACTCGCCAGGCTCACAACAAAGGTGTTCTATTAATTTAACCGGGTCTAAGGGTTTGCATTCGTTGGTACTTATAATTTAAAAAATTAAATTACCGACCACTAGCGCCAACTACCGGGAAAACAATTGGTAATGCGTTTCAAATGAGGTGTACCAAATGGCACTTTGCCAAAGTTCGAAGTGCCATTTGGTACACCTCATTTGACATGCATTACCTATTGTTTGCCCGGTAGTTGGCTCTAGTGGTCGGTAATTTAATTTTTTAAATTATAAGTACCAACGAATGCAAACCCTAACACCTCATCTTTTTTGTAGACATGTTTGAAATAAATTTCTGGCCTCAATGTTGATGTAATACAGTAAACATGTACATGTATAGGCCTACATTTTTTTAATTTACAAGAATAAAAAGAAGTAATCGTGATTGTTAAAAAAATGCAATTTCATAGCGCATATACATCTACATGTATATGTATGAAATTCATAAATGTATTTAAAAAAAATGTGATGGTATAAAGCCTCTTTAAGTTTCTGCTGTTGCAAGGAAGATCGAAAATAAAACAATCAAAACCATCGCAAGTAAAACTAAAGAACATACATGTAGTGACATGTGGTGGTCTGAAGTCTGAACACGATCCGATATTGCTATATTTGCCCATCGCTAGTCCAATGTTACATAAGACTGCTTATCGTTCTTGTGTAATACAATTTAAAAATTTATCTATATTTTTTAGAACACATTTTCGCTTTAAGGAAGGATTACATGTACATTGTATGCTAATTATGATTATAAAATTTTAAATTACCTTATATCACGTTTATTAAAAAAAAATTTAAAAAAATTCGAATCTGTGCGAGTAAGATTTTGAATTAAGCTATTTAAAATAAACGACAAAATTTTAAATTATACGATATCTTAACAGCTAATTATGATTCTAAAATTTTAAATTTCCACATTTATTTATTTTTTAAATCGAATTTCCGTATGTGAGATTTTGAATTTTTTCCCAAGGTATTAAGCTATTTAAAATAAACGATAACATTTAAACTTACAAGATTTTAACAGCCAAAAGTAGATGAATCATACAACTATACAGAGGAAAAATAATTTTGACATTATAAATTTTCCTATACATTTATATATTGGAGTCGTTTTAAAATCTGTTTTCATCACAAATGTATCCATTTCAATACAGAGTCCTGAATTTTTTCCCTATTTAAGAGCAGTTTCTCAATTTTTTAAATTTCATATTATGTTTTAATAACAGTAAATATCACTGAATTTGCCATAAGAACAGAACGCTGTTAAAAATCTTAAGTTTCTTTTTTGACAAAAAAAAAAAAAAAAAACCTTACATGCAAAGGTAAGGTATTAAATGTACATGAATTCTAATAATGAAATATGCTGTACAAGAAATTGGTTCATTATGCCTTGGCTGTCATTGGTTGGATTATTAATACAAAATTAACCTGTTCGCTTGTGCCCTCTAGTGCTATAACGTTATACTATTCACTGGCATTCACGATGCTGATGCTATACGTGCTTATTCGAGTTATGAAAGAAACCAATTTTAAATGCGATTTCGAAGCTATATGGCTTCATTTTGTCGTCTAACGAATAATTTAGTTATTTATATTTTCGTCATCATGCCATTATCACGTGACATTTAATTTATTCTGTTGGCGAAAATTACCCAGAAGCACGTTGAAGCATGTTGATTCGATGAAAAGATCACGTGATGCATCCCCATACGTAACTCTGTATAAGGTGCAATAATTCAATCACATACGTGAAGTTACCAAAAGTTACCGAGTGATTAAAACAACGAACTTAATTGCTACCTTTTATTATACTAATTGCTACCTTTTATTATACTGTACATATAAAAAGGCATCAAAATGAATCCCTATAGGCTATAGCGTCGATATAATATGCTAAAAACTACGATACTTTTATTTTGAAGTATTTTCCCGTGAGCGATTACTTGTGGTTATCTTTTTCAAGTGAAACGTGCAAATATTTCTAATGGATTTTTGGATCAAATATTGCTGTTCGAAAAAACAATTCGTGTTTAATACGTAATTCTATGCGAAAAATCGGAATTGTTCATCAAGAACATGCAGTAGCCTATAGTTTAATTCATTTTGATCGTATATCGTCTCTGCAAACACTTCTATCATTATTTTTAACTTTTAACTAATTATATTTAACTTTTTTTCGACGGATACTTTGTTTCCATAGCGTCTTATTCGAGTATACTCCCCTCTCTAAAAATTTCAAATCTTATAGTATTTTATATAACTGCATTGCATAAGACATTAAATTTCAGATAGCAATTCTATAAATGAGCGAGACCGATGACTACAATTATACACCGATTTCTATAGTTAATGTAATAATATAATTTAATAACACAAGTCAAGGCCATTTTGACTATCCAGTGATCTTTCCGCCGTTTTTTGTTTCATAAAAGTATATTGTTGTAGCACCATAAGAACTACAATGGCACAACTAATTAAACAATATTGTTTAGATGATATCATAAATCTCAATACGCATATCTAAATGCCATTTACCATAAAACAGCATACTACCGCTAACATTTTAAGCTGTGTATGCTTACTGCATAGCGGCAAAGATAAGGCAACGATTCCTAGAAAACGTATCTCTCAGACTCAGACACTCGCGCATTAAATTCAATGTAATATCATTTATTCTATTAAAGTATTTCGGGTGGCAGGCTATAACCATAAATAAATGTAGACGTTTCATTCTATGAAATATATCTTAACTCTTTTTTAAAGCAAGACGGACCCTACAATCTCACGAACGTGCAATAATACACAAATGAAAACCAGGGTGAACAATATAGGGGAACTCGAGAATGTAGTTCCACATAAGCAGTTGTGGCAGTAGCTATTTGGAAACCAATAAGAATGCATATAGGTTCGTTTGCATCTAGGTCACACAAAATCCGGCATTCCTATTGGCTATACCACTTAGCTACTGCCACAACTGATGGTGTGGAACTACATTTTTGAGTTCCCCTATTGTACAGAGAGGCTCGTGAAATTTCCAAATGCATAATTTGTGAGCATTTTTAAACCGATTCATCAATTTGGAACCAAAGTGCGAAGCGCAGCCCCCTTCGTCATGAATCGAAATTGTTGCATATATTTTTAATCGTTAAATTAAAGAAAAGTCAAAGTATGTTTTATCAGGTGATCTACGATAATTTTAATCATTGGTTACTCACCACTAGCCATACTCGCAAAACTCTAATACGCACTCGTAATTATGCCATACCGATGTGAATCTGAAAATTTGGATATTTGGATGGCAGCAGTATTTTGATGCTATATATACTGCATATACCTGCTCACGTGAATCATAATTCCGATCGATCCAAGCAACCAGCCATAAAATGTCAACGGTGCATTTGACCATAAAACGTTATCTATGGTGATAAGTATTATTATCGCAGTTATTTCAGACTTATTTAAGGTCTGTGTAAACAATAGCCGGCATATTTTCTTAAAAAGCACTTTTTAAAATCTTAACTGCTGCTTCACAACCAGAACCAATTTAGGGAATTAGTTTCCATTTTATCACGCAATGGAAAGAAGGCACCATTACTCATCAGATGTATACATGTGTGCATCTAGTATAAAACTAATGATGATATGACGGGGACAGGTGGCGCTGTCAAATGCGGAATTTGTCAGGTCGATTAATTAAACGTTTGAAAATTTAAAGCGCAAAAAAAGCGACGATTTATTATTGAGAATTAATTTGCTGTAAATGAAACCTGGCGCTGTCCGTAAAAAAGTGTTTTTTCTGCAGTTTACATTTTTTGGTGGAGCAGATAATAGGTGTTGGATTTAAGAACCATAACACTATTTGCAGTATGTGACTAAATTCTGTATGATGGATAAAGACCTTGACTGTCTGATACGCGTTAATGTTCACCGCAACGCGTACCAGACACTTAAAAAGAGATATGGCGTCATGTATTCCAATAGGGAGAATTTTGTGGGATTTTGTTGGTTTTCCTCCGATCAACTATCATTTCAAACCTTGTACTTGACATGGTTTCAAGCTTGTGCACTGTTTATATGAGCATTATCATTGTCGAACAATGAAATACCCTGTTGGAAAAACAGCCAAGTATTCACTCAGCTATATGTTTCTTATCATGTTTACCCGCGGTTGCTGTACACCATGGCGACGTCCTCGGCTTACCAAAATGCAAAACCAGTCTTTAGAAGTTTGGAAAAATGTTTTATAGCATGCGAATGTTTTATTTGCACGTAATAAAACATAAGTAAACCAAGATTATGATTTGCGTCGGTGTTACGCATATTTCTCTCTGTATATTCAAATATTGCTGCCTGCAATACTGCCGATTACGCAAACTTAATATGCCTCATCTTGTTGCCTGCACTATAGTGCAGGTTTTTTGGCCCAATCAAATTCGCCATAACGCACTGCGCAAAAAGAAAACATTTGTCCATTATCAAGAGGTTCTTATCCTCTCTTCACGATAATATAGTCTTGTTAATAAAGCCGAGCCTCGTTAAGACGAACTTAAATGATGTAACATTTTGTTCTTTGAAACCGTAGTTCGTATCATCCGAAATTCAAAATAGCATGATTTCAACAAACTCTAACTGGAAATTAGTCCATACTACATTGTATCAGAGGATTGTATTAGGCGAGTTCGACTTGACGCGTTACTGTATGTGTAATGTAATGTTAGTTTTAAAAAAAAAATAGTACTGTATTTAGTCTAATAGCATAACCTCATAGGTGCTGCTGAACAGCTGGCTTGTAAAACTAAGACTTGATTTTCTTTTTCCTCTACCATTACTCAGGTCCCTCCCCTAAGGTTTGATGGACCACGAGGACTTAAAATGATCCCTTTGCCCTTATCGCGCAAAAAAATGTCTAACCTCAGGAAGAAATGTGATTTTCTAAAACTTCGAGCAGATGCATTTTGTAGGGTAACATACCCACCATGTAGCTAGCTGTCTGCGACTAAACCCAATCCCCATTGTAGTGTACTATTTTGAGCTAAAGGACATGCAGTAATTAACTAATAGCTTTAGGTGGAATATACTTTACCGAAAGTCAGAGGATGTTCTCCAGGATCACTTTATTGCAGCAGACTTACACCACACTTTCGAGCATTTTTACACGGCCTAAAATACAAACGATTTCGAATTACACATACTCAGTTGTGAACTTTCGGGATCAAATTTATAGAATAAAATAAGTGCACCCTTGATCATATCTCATGTTGAATTTGTGCGTCAAAAAGGGTAATGACGTTTTTAAAGGTTGGTGCAATCGTTATTGATTCGCTAATTATAGATGGATAAACGACGTCAATCTTTCCTTGGTCTGCTCTTTACCATCACTTCCTATTCATATTTGCTTTAAATTCTGTTGAATTTATTCCGTTTTTATGAAATGCCAATATTGACATCGGCTGTTGACTGATAATGACAAATTATATACACCATTCTTTGCTCTTCCTTGACTCATCTAATCCCAATTATTTGAATACTTTGATAAAAGCTAACGACTGTTTGTGTTATAAAAATACATGTACATGCATAATCGGAGATTAAGGGGGTCTATTCACCGATTTTTGTGGGCGGATCCTATGAAATCCTATGGGCGAAATTTTGAAACTTTGATTTTATTGTTTAGTGTTATTTTTCAATATTTTCAAAAAAT
>JAQGBX010001763.1:0-23210 GCA_034698745.1 Megaphyllum sjaelandicum | reverse complement strand
TTGCAGGCAGCAGGCGCAAAAAGACTTTACAGACTTATGCCTCACCTTGTAGCTTACACTAGTGCAGATTTTTTGGCAAAATCAAATTCGCCATAAGTCAAATATGGCTGTGGATTTTGCAAGATGCAGCCATGTTTATTTTATTTTTCATAATTTAATCAAACTTATCACAGCCATAAAAAATAATGTAAAATTGAATTGATAGGAAATTTCTTATAAAATGTTTTAAGAAGCTTTCAATATTGATAACTTTATCATTGTTCAGTATACACGTATAGCTTTAGTAGGCTACCTTAGTGGAAATTTTTGAAGTATTTATAGGTACCTTTCTAAGCATTTTTCGAAATCGAAAGAATAAAAAATGCTAATAAGTGTATATAGCATTGAAATAAAGTAATTAGATTTTGCGCTTACCACTCATTGTTTAATTTTATCTCAGTCACAGAAATGAAATATTGGCGCGACATGTACAGTAACATGTTAAATTTACTGTGTGCTCGACTTGTTAAAGACGCGACGTGTTCGAATCGTCGTCCTTTCCCCCCTATATATGTACAACTTGTATATGGTAAACCCTTGCAATTCTATGCATGGTACACCTTGGTCTTCTAGCTCCTATAGTCAAATTCAGCTATTTCTCAGCGTAAAAGGATGGTTTGGACACTGGTCAGTGATCTTTGAAACTATAGGCCGAACACAGTGGAAAAAGAATCGGGGATTGTAGCCTACACGTTACACTGAAACGATTTTGTTATACTTTATTTTTATTTTAATTACGGGATCTAGGATAGGATTCATATTCCATAACTTCTTACATACATATATCTTAGTTCCTAAATCAATTCTTGGATTTTTCAAAGCTACGGTATCACGATTAGCACGTTACAAAGAAGCTTCGGTATTTTTTAAAGAAAATGAAATGGGCAAGTTATAACCAAAGTAAATGTAGCTAATAACGAATGCCTTTGACGCGAACAGAGGCATGCATACATCAGGATTTTCACAGGCATAATAAATGACATGCATGGCGTATGAACTATTATATGGCAATTTATAACCCGTTGCCATCATTTCTGAGCGTTGTGAAGGCATAAATGTTTAAAAAAAAAATTGATTAATTGTGCACAATTTTTTCTATGCATAAAAGTTAGAGAACTAATTTTTATTTTTTAAAGGAAAAAAAAACATCAAACAGGCTTATTTTAATTATAGAGATATTATCGCTGATGATTGAGTGGACCAAAATTGAAAGGATCTGCATGTCAGACAAAATCTGGACAAGATAATCGGAAGAATCCTGCATTTTTTGCTTGGAAAAAACGCAGCAGACGCGATTATAGACGAGTGCTTCTAATGAAATAAAGGTGAGAAAGGTGAGGGTGGGCTGTTCCAGACGCTTCAATTCGTCCAGCCATTAATTATTTTGGAAAAAATAACACCCCCACGTTTGCCCATTTGCCCGTATAGTTACGCTCAATCATCATTCTCAAAATATGGCTAGACTCGAATGAAATATTTTCATATGGCTATTTTTTAGTATACTGTATATTATTAACAAACCAAAAGGGATAGTTACTGTATATGCACGTGTGTAGGCGCATTGCTATTGCAGCGTTTAATTCTTGACGAGTATAGTGACATCATATACGTCAGGCTAGTAAGCTAACTTACTGAAAAGCATTATTATTTGATTATGGTCATCGATGCATTTAAATTCTGACGTGCTAAAAAAAAAAGAATTAACCCTTGAGCTTAGCAGCTGTGGGTTTCTGCAAATTATATGCAGTACTCATCGTCTTGTCTTTCCTCGAATGCAGTGAAGTTTTTGAAAACCAAAAAGACTCCTCTAAAAATGCGCTTTTAAATGAAGAACTAGTGCTCCCGAGCAAATACGATTCGCTTTTAGCTCAACTTCTGGGGAATTTTATCTTCTCAATTTACATGTCAAGTGACGAAACGAGAGAATTTGCTTTATAAGGTCAGTATACTCATCGAGGAAACTAAAACCGAAACTTTGTTTCCAAAACTGGAATGAAAGTTTCCGAACCGTGCGTTGACCGGCTTTCCGAATTGGGAGTTTTCCAGTTACGTAAACCGTGTTTCCAGTTTCGGAAACAAAGTTTCGTTTAAGTTTCCTCGGTGTGTATGGGTAGGAGCAAGTTGAAGCTTATTCCAGTCGCTTAGTGGTACTGAAATACCACTAAACGACAATGGTTGGCAAGCGACTGGGATAAGCTACAACGTGGTCCTACTCTATATAACCTATAGATAACTTGCACGTGACGTCACGTGGTATTGCAGACGCTTACCACCAAGCGTCTGCTAACAACTTCAACGTGAACGTACCCGAACTTACGCTCTCTGGCATTTTTTTTTTAAACGAAATTGAAGGTTTCGCTCTGAAAACGCGAGTAAACGCTCGTCCAGCAGTTGCGGACTTTCAACTTCAGTTTCTTATATTCAAAATATGAGCAAAGGCTGCCAGAGTACGGGTCAAACCTTGCTCTCAAAAGCGATCAGTTTGTCCTGTTTTTTTTCTTCTAAATGAGGTATAATCAGCGGTTGAGGACTTGTTGCTTTTTTTTTTGGTTGGCGGTGGGTAATGGCCGGTCCAGATGTTATCCGACTGGACCGAACTGCGTGCCAAATGGGTTTACGTCCTCGATGGCATTTTAGCGAATTAACTAAAGGGGTTTTATTTCCCGCTCCAAATGGGCCCCATTTTGGGGATAATTTGGCGCGCGAGGGTCGCTCGCCAAGTCCGGACCTTTCACTGTCCATTGCCCTCCGTTCGTCCATTTGAATGCTAATCGGCGCAATTGCGGGCGACGGTTTTAATCCCGTAATTGGTTTCTTACGAGCCTTTCACTTTTCTTAAGTGGCTCACCTTGAAAACGCCTCGCCGCGTGAGGGCGCACCTGCACTTCGGGCGCTAATGGCCGATGTCAAACTCTTCGCTGATGGCCGTAGTCGTAAATTCCAGACACGCAAACCCGTGTTTTCGCCTCGGAAGTGTCGTCGCCCGAAAACCTATTCGAACCCGAGCTTGCATGCTCATTCCGATGCCGTACGGCGCTTTGCTAGTCGGAATCAAGATGGCGGACCAAGAGTGCGAGATTTGCTTGGCTGCCATCTTGTTCAAATTTGCCTGCACTAGCTAACACTGAGACCAAAAATGGAGCTGTGCACGATGAACATCCAAACTTAATCCCTCTCGTGATTCCAGATACGTCTACGTACGAGTACGAGTGTGTATACTGTCTTTTCAGCAACCATTCCTCTTAATGGTCGTCCACTTGACAAGGAATCCAGCGGTTTTCTTTGAAAATGGGAAATTTGCTTTTCGTATAAAGATGCTATAGAAATTTAACAAAAAAGATAACATGCTTTGGAGTTGGTGTAATGACTTTAAAAAGTGAACGGTGACGCCATGAGAATAATTTTACATTTATTTTTTCGTAGTTTTCTTGTTTACCTCCACGACCCCCACCCCCCCCCCTCCCATCCCCCCAAAAAAAATACGAAAGGAGAAATCTGCATGTTTCCTCGATGACTTTTGAATTAGATACAGATGTTAAGCTGTATCGAATATCTGTTATTGCGGATGATCGGAACATAAAATCTACACACGTGTATCTTTTATCATTGGTTTTTATCATTGTTGATGGACGCCCATTCTTGATTTACTTCCATCGTCCTACTTCGATGGACGTAATTTTTACAAAGCCCCAAAGAAAATACTGTGCTATTGCTTCCAGATATGGATATGATCAATTATTGCGAGCAATTGTGAAACTTCATATGGTGCAAAACACCCGTCATCTTTATTTTGTTGATTGTATATAATTGGATGAACCGTGCATGATACATGCAAACATTTTCAAGACAAAAGAATCATGGGGTTTTAAAAAGATATATTTTGGTAAGTATTACAAATAAAATAGTAAATGACACAGAAAAAGAAAGGGGGAAATTCCAAGTTTAAAATGCGCACTTGCTAACTTTGCTTTAAACGCCCAGGTGGCAGCACGAACTCGGTATCCAAAATGGCGACTATGCAGCAGAAAGCGTTTTGTGTGCTCGAGTGTTCGAATAACATTGATGTGTTGGGACACACTTCAGCGTGTATGAGCCGAACTGGACGACCTTATAGATATGTGTTGCATGTGACGCGAGGATGTCACACTGAAAATGTGTGATGATTAAAAATTTGGTCATTTTCACTTTCTCTTCATATCTCATTTACTATTGTATCTGTAATATACTTTCCAATTTTTTCTTTTTAAAACCCGATGATTCTTTTGAAATAACCCTGTATTTATTGATAGTTTTGGCATCAGCAGTTTTGGTCAGAAATAACGAATATACAGTTCATGTACCAAGAAATCGAAATAAAATGTCTCCAGAATGTTTTGATTCGAAATGTTTTCGTTTCTGAAAAGTTCTCTGTGCAAATTTGAAAATTGTAAATGCTGTATACTTTTTAAAGTAAATATTTAAACGACTTTTTATATCGAAAAACTCGAAAAAACTGAATAATCTAAGCTTTTAATATGTTACCAAAAAGTGTCTTTTGCAAACACGGCAGTTACTCCATGCAGATATATATAGGTTGAAAAATGCAAAGCCCATTGTAATGCTATTTTACTCGTGAACAAAAGTTTATGCAGTTTCTTTTAAAATTTTTCAATATGGTCCATTTATTTTACAATAAAGTTCATGGATTCACATCATAAAAAGGAATGCTCGCAGTAATTCGTCAGTTAAATGGCCTCTAATTAAACGTTTCGTGAAATTTTTCGAGGAAAAAAAATTCTCGGAAAATCTTCGTCTTGGAATACGCCTTTCGAGTTACTTGCAATTTTTTTGCTATTGTTATTATTTGTTTCATTTGGCAAAACTCCGCACGTTTCGAAGAAATTTTGCAAAAACAAGTCTCAACCCAATTTGGACGAAATATGTTAATTGGAACTCGATAGCCCATGCAAACTCCGTATGCGAGTTCGAACTTTTCAGTATTTTTTCTTTCTTTTTTTTCCATCGGAGGCAATTCGCGGGAAATTTCGAAGAGCGTCTTTTCGGGAATTTTGGGCTGTTGACCGGTTGGCCCTGTATCGATTGCAACCATAACCCTTTCCTCTCGTAAACGAAACCAATTTTGCGTCAGATTTATTACGAACTACGTTGCTTGATTATACGCATTTACGCCTATATAATTTAATACGTCGATTGTCTTTTGGCAGATTGTATGGAAATTAGCCCATTTGCCAAATTTGGGCACGCACTTTTAAAAGGTCAGGTCACTACCTGCGAGCCCCACGTGTTTATTAAATACAGGGTCGGTCTGAAGTCGCGTCACCTTCCATAGCTTTGAACGAGTGTCGTAACTTGTCCCTTTGTGGCGGTCATCTTAAAACCGCCCTCGAAACATTAGCCAGTAAGTGGGAGTATATTTATATATTGTTTCAATTGCAACCCCTTTCTTTTATCCGGGTAATCTCATCGGATAATCAACAAACTATACTTGCCCTGCATTAATCGCAATCCCTTGAAAACCCTGCTGAATGACAACATTTTGCAACATTGAACAACATTTTGAGTGAAATCATAGAAAATCTGTACTTTGGAATATATATATGTATATACATTATACATGTATATACTGTATATCAAATGAAATTACACATAATACTGTACATGTATTACTTACTGACAGGGTTAGATCAGAATTTTTTTTTCTGTAAGAAAGTGCAGCAGGTAATACGATAAATGTTACTCTAGTTATATGGGGGAAAGAGGGGGGGGAGGTAAATCGCGAACTTTTGGAATTTTTCCATTCATTTTCCCCATCTAACTTAGTACGTAGATCATGGTGCCAAAGGTCAAGGAATTTCTATCAATCACCCACTGGCGAAAGTCGACTGCCTGGGAAGAGTGACCAAGTGAATGACCTAAGTTGTTCTCGTCCGTTGTGTCCACCCGTTGGAATTTTTAGCAGCTTGACCACCGAGTGGACAGGTCAATCAGGGTGAGCCGGACGCACCCGCAACGGTGGAGAGCGTCACCACGAGGGAAGGTATTAACGTGAATTCCGCTCTTAATTGCAGCCAGTCCGTGAGAAACTGAGGGCAAGCATTCGCTGGGAGCGTATGGTCAACACCGGTGGTCATCGAGTCTCATGGCAGATTAACACTCCCCTAGTCCTTAAGCCCCTTGACCATATTGTGCAACATGGAGCTAGGGCTTGCCCGCAGCGGAACATCCCTTTATTAGACTGAGAATGACCCCTGATCACTGACCACTTTCACCGGCACCATCTCAAAGGCCCCCGAAATGATCCAGAAGGGCATTCCTGCGGTGGTCAGTTGGTCAGTATGGCAGGCTCGCGACTCAACGTGACCCCGACACGAATACTGGAAAGTGGGCACAGGGAATGGGTGTTCAACTTGCTGACCTGAAGCTATTGCTGCTCCGCCGTGAGCTCAGTGTTGCAGTTCAAAGGTCACCTTCCTCGCAAAACCATTCGTAACGTTGCCTCTTCCTCAAAGGTATATACAAATGCACCTTTAGAGGTTCTTTCCCTCTCTACACCAGGGACACATTTTTAGGAGCTTCGAAGAACCTTTCTGGAAGGTCTATAATGCTGTGTTCGCCATTTTTTTGTTATGGTGCTTTGAAAGCATCGTTTTGCTATATTTTAGCTATTTTTTTTTTTGTCGAAATGTTTGATCTTTGAGCAGGATCTGTCTATAAAAATTCATCTTCCGATGCTATTTTAATCTAATCGCGCCTGCAGCGCCATATGCTGAAGTATCATATTGTGCTAGTACATGTATATATTACAGTGCTGCATAAGTCGATTTGCTCCGCAGTCTTGGCACGCGTGGGTCGTTCTTCTTGATAGTTCGATGTAGCAATATTGATACGAATTTCCATAACATTTATGGCGCAGTGCGGGATCCCCTAGCTTTTACAAGCCTATTTTGATGGACGCCCACAACGGTCAGTGCGCGCGCGGCGAATTAAAACACCAGTTAATTGGCTTTATGCGTTGCTCTTTCTTCGGCGTTTATACTTCGCCGCAACCACCTTCTTCACTGCCCACACGTTTTCGGAATTATTTAATGAAAAAGAACTGGCACGCTAAAAAAGGCGGAAATAAAAGCCCACCTATAGGCAATCGTAAGTAAGCAATTCTCATCGATGCTATGGTTACTGCATGAAACAAATCGACCCTCCACCTGGTGGCACACTTGTTTGAAACGAAGCTGCATATATAAAATAGTCACATTCTCAGGTCTCCTGCATACACGTTTGGTGATACCACGTGTGTTTAGGAAGTCTTCGGTTTCGAATATAGAGAGCAGTTTCGAATAGTTTCGAAACTCGTGCAGCGCCACCTACAGTCTGTGGCAGAATATACTATACATAGATTGCAGAAAATTATTCGTTTTGCATGTAAAATATTAATGAAAATCGATGGAAACGCAAATGGTGTGCTATTATTGTATATATATAGGCGCAAATCGGTGCAGTCCTTGTATAAAATGTCATTGGCAACATTCTCAATTTAATCGCCGATTAATGATTTATCGATTAAAATGTCTTTGCGAGCCTAATTTGTGCGCGGAAAAGTATACATGGATATACTGTAGCTCGATTCTGATTTAACGTATAAACTGTTTTGTTGCAACGCAGGCAGATACCGTTAATCGTTAATGATCTGCTAATTCAGCTTAACCGGAAGTAGCGCAACCGATGAATCGTTACTTTCCGAGCATCGACTCGCATGTACCGAGTAGTCCTGACTCCTGCTGGGCCATCATCGGTTAAATTTGGATACAGCGCATGATCTTATGCAAAGCAAATGAGGCCAATTACGAAATAACTCATCCTCGATTACTTTGAATTAGAGGTTAATGCAATGGGCGAGAAATATGTATTTGATGTATTGACAACTGCATGGCGTTAGCTCAATTAACTTTTGATATGGACGGAATATTTTGATTTGACAGAAATTGGCTTTGGTGCGATGGACTCGTTGACAAACGTTGAACGCGTGCAACGGCCGTTCCATTAGCACTTAAATTAGCACAATTTTTGTACAACCGACCACGACAAATTTACGAGCTGTGTGACTAGCGATGAAATTTAACCAAATATGGTGCAACTTGCCTCAAATTGCTCGGTACTTTATTTTAATGAGCTCGCAATTAAATGTGGTTTTGGCATGAAGCTGCTTAAATTGGAGCTATGCCAGACTTGGCATATTACCATGGACGAGCTATACGACGGACACATTGAACATACCCCGAGTTTGGTGCACCTACTGCATACGGCACATTCGGCAGTTAAAGTTAACGCAGCGTTAGTTGTTTAAAGTATAGATTAACTTTGCATTTTCAGAATGATGATGTAAATACATTTTTGTCGGTGTTGATGCAACCGGTCGGCAGCTCTTTAACAGCGCTTAAATTAAATCCAGGTTAGGTGCAACATCATCGAGCTGCCTATAGTGCAAATGCAATTAAAACTAATTTAAATTTTAAAAACGATTTTAATCGGTGTAATTAAGACTATAACTATAGCTGTCGATGCATCACCGCCAATTGACCGTCGTTTTTTTTTTGCGTGCTCGATTCGGTGCAACCGACTCGATCGGACAAATTCGTGCAAAAAATCAACCGGCTTCCTGGACAGGCCAAGAGAGGTTGCAGGCCGCGCGCATTGGCAAGCAGTTGGACTATAGGCTTTTAACGCCAGCCTCGTCCACTTCGGAGGGGTGCCGTAGGGTAGTTCCCTTTAATGGCGGAAGTAGTTTTTTATTGGCAATCAAAGAGTGAATAAGATTTATGTTGATGGACTTACCTTCGAGTTAGGCAAAATGGAGTTTAGATTTTTTTTGTCACTCTCCCCCTCGGGCGCACCAATTTAACGGTCAGTTAGCTAACGACGGGATCTCGGCAGGCTACTGGTTGGACAACGTTGGCTGGTCAGCGACGAAGATTGTGCTGGGTCGATCGTTGGATGCTCGGATGGCGAACGCCAACCGCCAATCAGAGACGACCGCAACGCGCGTCACGCGTGGGGGGGATGGGGGGACCCGCGAGGGGTACGGGGCACGCGCGGACTCCTCCGAGGAGCAAAGGTCGAGCCCGGACTCCCGTTTTCGATTCGGACACCGGGATGGCGGGGGTGTTGCCGCGACCCGTGAGGTTTGCTCGGCGTGAAAACGTCGGCTGCGAGCGGGTGCAAAGTTAAAATTCCGAGGGATCTCCCGAGGGTTCTCTCTCGCATTCCGACGCGCGAGGAAAACTGGGTCAGGGCCTCGTGTTTTTGGGCGTTACGCGTGAAGTAACCTAGCTGGAGTAATAATTCCCCACCCTGATTTTGGCACCCTTAGAAGATCCCGGCGTTAACTAACGGGCCGTTAAAGTTGCGCCACGCAACAAAAATGTAGGGGTTGTCGAACCCCCGATTTTGCAAATCTACTCGCGAGGTGCGAAGATGATGAAGGGGGTGCCGTGCTGGGAAAATTATGGTTGTGCAATGTTGCGAACCAAGCGAGCTGTTTAGGTTAAATAAAATGTTGAGTGCTCCGAGGAATTGGCGAATGGAATTGAGGGGAAATGATGGAATTGGTGAAGCAAATGTTGTGGAATTCCAATGGGCAAAACGATGTATTGTAGGAAATTTGGGATTGTGAATGGATAATGGTGGAAATGGTACAGGGTAAATTTAATTGATAATTTTCGGGGTAGAACTGATGCAAAATGGTTAAAAGCTCGAAGGAACAGTGGTCAATTTTGAAGAGCGAGGTAGAATTGTGAAAAAGAGATGATGGAATCAATTAAATTCGTGAAATTTCAGAGAGGAAATGATGGAATTATAGAGAAGATCTGGGATTTATGAAAATGCAAAGGGTGTGATGGAGGATTTGCAGAGAGGTTATGAGATGACAAAGGGAAATTAACGTATGAATTGCATTAGGAATTTAGGGAAATTATGGAATTGCAGAGCATAATAATGGTGGTTTTTTTTAGAATGAATTCACGTAGTGCGAAATTTCATATATTTATAAAAGATTTTTGATTTTGGTTTCGGAAAAGGATGATTCGAAATAAAAGAATTTGCTAAAAAATACGATATTAAATTGCGAGGCATTATTGCGCTCGTCTGATGATGTGAATGATCTTTCGATCGCATGATCTGATAGAAATAGATAAATTCAGAAATAAACAATGTAAATTCTTATATCACATGTACGCAACATGCAAAAACAATGATAGAAGTTTGCGAGCGTATTAAATTAATCATTAAACTCCGATAAGCTGGAAATAATTTTGTAAAAATATAGTGCATGCACTGATATGTAGCAAAGATAGGGGAAAGATAGGGTACTAACCCAGAGTTAGTACATGTACAAGTATAAACATGAATTTAAATTTTCACAAAAGTTATCGATTCTTTTATAAATAATGTCATTGGATGGTTTATTTGTTAGTGGATTTTAAAAGGTAATTTCGGTTGCATCACATCTTACAATTTCGTTCTTATTTTAAAATCAAATATGGAAATAAATCAGCAGCTCATGATGAGTACTGTATACCATTGAATCTGATGCTTCTTGCGCAAGAGACGTTTTAAACAATGTATAATTCGGTGGGTTTTTCAAAGAAATTTGTGTTAAGTGCCAATGACTTTTGCGACGCACAACATTTTTTTGCTAGTGCAGGGAAGTATACGTTGCAGCAAATCCATTAGCGTGGCACGCCACTTTTCCACCATTTTCACGTCAGGTGTAGTTCGCTTAAATTATTGATTGGCCCACATTTCTCAATTAATATATCGGCTAACCCCCTCGGTTTGGCATTAACCCCACCCCCTTTTCATCACTTCCTGGACTTACGAGGAATTGATTCCCGTTTCGAAGAATTCTACCAGTCGATAGCACTTTTCGTTTACTGTGCTAACAAACGTTGAAAACTTTGGCTTTTGTCGCATATATACTTGTATGGATTGTTCCAGTTGTGCACGATTCTAGGGGGAGACTGTTCTTTCCTGCATACTTTCAATGTCATCAAAGTTTATATTTTAGTCAAAATACGTCTTTCATTTATTTACATTTTGTAATACTTTAACAAATAGTTTTTTACAAAAGTTAATGATCGTACAGTATGTTGAAAATGAGGTGGAATGGTACAGCTCCGAATGTTACCTCATTTAACTTCAACATGTAAAAAAATAATATTTTGAACCTACAGGTTTTTCAATATTTTTTTCAATTATTTATAAAAATATTGAGCATTTAACTATACTTTCAAAAATTTTGCTGTATTTAAAATGCCCATCACTTCTTCAGCTAGGCTTACGAGAAATTGATTTCCGTTTCGACGAATTTTATACCAGTCGATAACACTTTTCGTTTACTCATGCTCACAAACGTTGAAAACTTTGGCTTATATGGCGTGCATTTCTTCTTATTATACTTTAAATTTAAATTGTACTTAACAAATGGGGAGAGATTCATGTATTAGGAATTTGGCAGTCGTGCAGTTTCATATTCAAAAGGAATGCATTAATTGGTTTAAAAACAATTAGGATGTCGATTTTGCACACGCTATACTGCACGACTGCCAAAGTGCGTTTCGAAAAGCTTCAGTCTGAGTACCCCACTTTACCAGAAACACCTCAATCATTTCTCATTTAGAGGAATGCCAATGTTATAGTTTTTTTTTTACAAAAGTTGATGATCGTACAGTATACTAAAAAATGAGGTGGAATGGTACAGTTCCGAATGTTACCTCAACTTCAACGTGTAAAAAAATAATATTTTGAACCTACAGGTTTTTCAATATTTTTTTCAACCATTGTGACCAGATCAACTATCAATCTATCTCAATGCGTCCCGTGCACGCATCAGTACCATCCGTACCGGATGAAGGACTAAAATCCAGGGCTCTCAGCTCATTTCTGGTTAGGATATGGATTTAATTTTTTTTTTCCAAAAAATCGAGTGATTCAACCGGGATGATACAGTTTTAATTCCAACAAAAGATACTACAAAAAAAAGTGAGGAAACGCGCATGTTGGGTTCACCCAAAGAAGCAATGGTGGGTTTGGAAAGCCTTTGCTCCCAATTAGTCACGAAATGATGGGAAGAAGAATCAGGCTGAATTTCCTGGAACGCGGTCCGATGCACGGCGTCCAGTACAGCGTGAGTCACGGCGCTGCAGCGAGAGGACGCCGCGGACGACCTTGGATCGCCATCGGAAGCGCTGCGGAAGAGAGAGAGGAAAACAAAGCCGTGTTTGTAGGGGGCGCTGCGCGACCATCATCCGGGCTAATTAATTCAGCGAAACGTCGAGGACGCATCGCGACATGAGTCCCCCTAATTTCTGCTAAATTACCCGACAATCGCGTTTCCGCTAAATACACGGGCTGCCCATAAAAAACGGGATAACTTACTTAAGAGGCACTCGATTAATTGGGCGAGTGTTATCCCAGCGATGCCAAGCTGGCTGATGCGAGTTTAGAGGTGCTCACGTGAGAACCACATTATCGATTCGGATATCGATGCGAGGGACATCCCGAAATGACGGGAATCCGTGCAACTAGCGCGCGAGGAAATCAACTCGAGATGAATTGAGACAGAGAGAGAAATGCCATACTTTATTCTAACGATATGTACATTGTACTGTTAACAACATGTACGATGTATAACTTTTCATAAAGTACATGTTCAATGTGGTTATAGTAGCCTACAGTTCAACCAAAAACTTACAGTTAGCGAAAGTTTTCAACTTATCTCAGAAACTAACAAAATGTTTACTTTTTTTCGTAAAATATATTTTCTTAATTTTCAGAGGTTCATATACTCGTTTATGGTTTTCTTTTACCAGCAGTATACTGTATATACTTGTTCCCCCCCCCCAAGTATATACAGTATACTGCTGGTAAAAGAGCATCCATAAAGGACGTCCGGATGTCAACCTGTGCTAAAACTGTCATTAGTTATAGATGACAAATTGATTGCGTTGGTTTTATTTTCTTGCTAGTCAATTTATAGGCACATTTGCTGATTTCTTCAGCTTACAACAGCTATTGAATATATTAATGCCCCTGTATGGGGAAAGAGTTCAATTCAACTCAGTTCCCTATACTATCAGTAAATGAATACCATGTGGTAGGGGGATTTGCATGGTATTTTGTTAGGGGAAATTTCCTGTTCCCTATAATATTCTGTAGGTCTGTGGTCTGTAGGTCAATGTAAAAATTTATAAAGAACAAATTAAAAATTGCTTATGTAATCAACAAGCTGTTTTCAAATTTGGACGGGACATGTGGGGGAGGGCATAAACAGGACAACGCCGGACAGAGGGAGGGGGTTCTACAAACCTGGAAAAATACAGGATGATCTATTGTAGTAAACCATAGACAAACGTAATGATTAAGGGTATTGTTGATTTCATTAGTTTTTGTGACCAAGTAAAAAACAACTTGGGAAAAGACACTAATAGATTGTTGGTTTTTTTCCCCAAATAACTTGTTTCTTGATTTTATTTTTATCCCCTAATCTGTAAATTTATTTTCTACACAGCGTTGCTCGAATCGAAACTATAGAAAATTAAATCAAGTTAAGTTGTATAGCCCCGAGATATATCTTTTTCTTAGCACCAAATACTTGTAAATACTAATTTAGGCGGCCTCTAAATAAACTTGTTTTTGATTGACAAATGTGAGAAAACAGAGTTTGACGTTGACGTGCGAATGCATCCCAAAAGGTGAATTGCATCATTTTTAATGACAAATGTGAACAAACTTAAGCTGAGATCTTTCTGATTTTTTAAACAACAACATGTTTCATGTGTCAACGAATTACAGATGATGAAAATATCGCTGAGCTAAATTTCGGCTCTGATTTATGTAGGAATAGTTTTTTTTTTTGGTTTTTCTACGCCAAAATGGCGACAAAAGTAGGTAGATGGCCATTTTTGCAATTTTTTCCAAGATCTCGAGATCGATCTCAGACTCGAGTCTCGCAGAGGTGGTCGGCACCTGTCATAAAACGACGCCGTGCACCTATTTTTTTTGCCCATTTTTGGGAATGCAACCCCGAAATAGCCCCACCGAATCAACCATTAACCCTTCCTCGCTCGGCCCAATCTCGTTCGAAAAGCTGAAAACGACTCGGGGACACACAATAGTGGACATTCTCGCTGGACACTGGTCATAAAAGGATGGATGGGGAATGGGAGGGGCCGGCCGACACTAACTAGAACAATAGGAATTTATTAAACTACTTCGTGCTGCGATTTTTTACGACGAAGCTTAGTGACAGCTAGGGGGAGCTGCCGCTTTTAACGCTAATTGATTGCAATGGCCGGCCGCTTGACCGCTCGAATCAATCACGGCCACCCGATGTACCGGGCCGCGAAGTTTCCTATAGCCGATAAAAGCCAAATAAAACCCAATTTTGACCCACTTTGGAGCTCCGAGGCGGTGACAGGGGGAGCCACCTGTCACCCCGTAGCGCGAGCGCTAATCGGATCGCTTTTTATCGCCAGCTATTCCATTAGATGAGCGCGTAAAAGCTTATTAAAGATGGCGTTCGCAACTTCCGGTTTCCCCCGTGCCCCCCGAAACTGCGCTTCCGAACCAATTTCATCCCTCCCTGATCGTGTCATTGACTTCCCTTTAAAAGCAGCTGTTTTTATTGTTGTTTTTATTTCTTCTCTCGTTGGTATTTTGTTGTCATTTCATCTTATCCCCCTCTTCTCATCCCTTCCTTTTCTCCTGGAAAAACGAGATCTTCATGGGGAAATCCCCTTACATCGCTCGTCTTCTGCGCAGCGGCCTTTTCTAGGTCAATACCCCGAAATCGATGAGTTTCTGAACGGGACTTAATTCATCGTTCTGCCACTCAGCAATGCTATCACGAGCACTTGATTAAATCACTCGTATAGTTTCCAGCATCGATCTCTTGATTTCCACTCTTAAATAATGAATATTACCTGTCAAGTTTAAAATTCCCTCACTTTTAAAATATGCTGGAATTCTCCGTTTCGTTATAACGCTCTTGCCTCTTGAAAGCGCAGGTTCATTTAACTGTCCAGGGCAGATAAACTGATGCGCAACTTCGAGTGAAGTTTTCAAAATGATCCATGGATGATCCCCGTTGAGCGCTCAGCGCTGTTTCGGTTAACGCTCCGATAGAAACATATCGGGAACGCTAATCGAAACATTGCTTTATACAATTTGGGGGAAAAAATTCATGAAATGTATAAGATTAGATTCGTGTTGCAGAAATAGGCCAACTTTAAAAATAACAAACAAACGGTATAAGATTGGAAAAAATCATAGCATAAATTAAATACATATTGTTCAGTATGTGCAGTTATGAAATGTGTTTGGTGAATATTTGTGATAATTCTAATTGCTTTTGTTACTGTAATGTGCATGCACTGGAGGGGATGCTAAAGCAAATTTCCGAAGTTTCTGAAATTTCTGAACTTCGTGCATCATTTCCTGCGATAAATTATACATTAAATGATGTCTAAACCGCACATACCCATATATGGACGGGGACTAGAAATGAATTTGTACTATCATAAATTCGTATAAGGCTAGTTCCTCTTAATGATGTTCTGCTATACAGTAGTTGAATTTCGCGCCAAGTGTCACGTTACTATATGATTATGATTGGATCATCTATAGCAGCAGTGCTGAGTTATTGCGTGATAGATAACACTCTCGATAGTAACGCCATCTAGAGAAACTTAGTGCAACTAAATTCGTACAGTTGGGAAAATCGGCTATTTCTTGGTAACATGTTTTCGGTTTAAAAACCATGTAATTGAAGCATTTTCCTGCCTGCTTCTCCGGGTTGTACACTCTTGTTTATTTGTTGTTGTTTTGGTTGTTTTTTCTGGATTTTTTTGGATTTTGTTTTAGTTGTTGCCAGTTGTCCACTTAAGCCTTTTCGGCCTAATAGGTTCTCTGGGAATGGAATTTTGGTGCCCAGCCCCGGACATTGTACTAAGTTGTCACAGAATCCTATTTCTACCAGTTCTCGATTTTTATTGTCGCTTTTATAGTCGTTTTTGGAAAACGTGTGGTTTTTGACAGTAGTGGACCTCCCCGGACTGACCACTGGCTTGACCCCCTTCGTTTCACCGTTGATTTATGGTGTGTTGTATTATAAGTTTTTTGCTGACCGTCCAATATTTCGGAAGTTACTGGCCACATAAGCGCACCTGAGTTAGTTCTCCCAGCTGACCCCGCGTGGGGTCAACGCGCGGCCAAATTGGGACGGGGCGTGAGACTGACTTTGCGGTGACCATTGTCCGTGCATCCGATTCGCAGTAATTATACATGCACTGAAAGTATATTAGAATTGGCGTATTTACTTGAAATCTGACATATGCATATCCTTAATTGTCATGAAATTGAGATTAAATGGGCTGCGTATACGCAGTATTAAACTTGATTTGGTATGTCAGATGTTGGAGTCAACTAGCTGCATGCATGCCTGTTCAATGTATACCAATGGTGAACAAAGACTTCACATGCATCTACCGATGGTTGTCTGTTAATTGTTTAAAGCCAATTCTATAGCTTTATATGTAGCCATGAATTTGCATGATTTTAAACAATTAGATGGCAGCATGCATGCCTCTATATCAGTATAGGCTATATACACTGTATGTTCTCGACATGTCAGAATAATGTTTTTCTCAAAATGATTTCGTGCTGAAATATTGTTGATGACATTATAATTTTTTTCAATATTATGAGCTACACATGCATATACTGTACATTTTAATGGATTGCATACGGGTTGAACCAAACTCCGGGTTAGTTTCATTCAGAGATTTGCTATAATCGTATATAATTAGCATCGTTTAAGCACGCCTCCGCATTCTGTTACGGAATATCAAGGACGAATTTACATCGATGCAGACAACAGATTAAATAATCCGTTTCTTTAATCAACACTTCATTTATAGTTAGGCCTAATGAGGCTGGTAATGGCGCTTTCTTCCATAAGACTTCATGGAAAACGTGCTTGTTTGGCATCACTCTGTTACGGAATTTACATCGATGCAGACAACAGATTAAATAATCCGTTTCTTTAATCAACACTTCATTTATAGTTAATGAGGCTGGAAATGGCGCTTCCTGCCATAAGACTTCATGGAAAACGTGCTTGTTTGGCATCATTGTTACAGGGTCAGTTGACTGTTTAATTGTCGTATTTATACTTATCTCGCCGTGTCCTTTTAATCGGCGATTCATTAACGTGCAATTAAAGAGGTACTGCATGGCGCTTCTCCTAATCCTAATCCTATCAATTACGCCTACGTGCATGCTAGTCTCAGCACCTGAAATTGCATTCGCGGTTATCAGTTCAATCGCGGATTAATAAGTCGTGCAACACTATAGCCACCAAACCAAAACTAAAAACCACAACCCCCAAACTTTCAACGTGAACTAGTTTCTATACCTGAGCGTATACTGTTTATACTCAGTAGAACCTCCTAAGTTGACCACATCCATATGTCGACCAAATTTTCATACACTGGTTGGTCACCACATTAATTTATGGGAGATGTACATCCATATGTTGACCATGCACCTCTGTAAGTTGTATATGTTGACCACTTTGGCTGTGACTCTCAATGTTAATTTACCCTCAATAATCTGACCAGTTGACCCTTTTGCTGACCTATAGGTATGATTAATCGCTTGCTGTGTCGCTAGTGTTTGACCTATAATTAACATGCAAGTACTTTTTTGTGTGCATAAACTGTTTTTAAACCAAAATTTTGGTTTGAATTGCTGGTACATCCTACGATTACTGAAAATTTTCAGTTGATTGAGACATCATGGCCTAAAGAAAAACCTCAAAGGAAAAGGTTGATCTTTTACATTTTCTGGAAAGCAGCAGCCTGCAGAGAAAGGTGGCAGAACATTTTGGTGTTTGCAAAAGATATGTAATGGAAAATGCAGATCAGCAACAGAAAAGGAGGAAAACTCAATCCTTTTAGAGACCCCAAAAGAACAGGACATCAACCACATAATAATGCAGCTAGTCATTCTGTAGATAAATGCCCAGGCTTTTGCCACTTACATTTTTAATAAGATTAAGAAACAGACCAAGATTGACACTTTTTTCCGAAAAAATAATTAAACCATGTGAAAATCTTAACGCATTTTGATTGCACTATTTTTGATTATCCTATATATGTATGATTTTGTATGCTATTCTATAATAAAAGCATACATTCTCTATACGTTGACCATTTTATTTCCGCCCTTGGGTGGTCAACTTATGGAGGTTCTACACAGTCTGCAACAAACCGAATTGACAAAATTCGGCAGACGACAGAGGATATAGACTTCAAAACACGATATAGATATTATAATGCTGTCGTCTGCAGTATCATCCATATCGTGCAGATGAAGCGTTGATAGCAGCGCCACCGCCAAAAGTTTGGCTATCTTCCTTTCACCTTACCGACACTCGACGGGAACGCCAAACTTAGTTTGCAAATTTGATTTTCTAGTTTTTAGTTTGGCAAAAACAGTTTGCTATACGCAATTTTTTTCGTTGCCACGATTGGTTTGGTGATAGTGTGTACCCGACACACTATGGATGGTTGCTTGTTCGGATAAGATTTTCTGCATTAAGGGTCAATTTCATATTCAAGAAAAAACATCCTTATACAATTCGAAAATTTGAAATGCATGCTCAAGAATCCTAAGTGAACATTTCTACACCTGACCTCAAGTGACGATTATTTAACTGTTGATTAGGTATTTTGGTGATGTACGTTACAGTGTATTATTGCGCTGCATGCGTATATATACATGTACCGTAAATATAGTTCCCCAAACTTTTTGTTATAAGTTCATACAGAGTGCCAGGAATGAGGGTGATGCCACGCAAATAACCACAGACAGTCCATCAGGTTAGCTAATGGACTTAGCTGTAGGCCTATAATACTCAACATACATACGCAAAGAATTATTAAAAATAGTGCATAAAATTACCATACGCATATGGAGTATGTAAAACATAAACGAATTTCGTGTTTAGATTTGGGTCCCATCTCCGATACACCTGTATCTCATTACGTTTACGCTAATATTCCGAAATCCGCATTTTGGATAAGGGATACTCGAGCCGTATTAAAAAATAATATTTGAAGAACCGTTTTTCCCGCCCACGCGTCTATTTCGAATCTGTCGTTGTCTATAAATGGAGAGTCATAATGGCGATGCGCTGATATTTAATTTAATCATCGTAATTAAGTCGATAGATTGCTGGAACGGGATGCGTCGGTGACGTCAGGGTGCCTCACCTGATCGCGAATTAATTTCATTCATAAATTGAGTTTTGGCGGCCAAACGTCAACATCCTACGGAGGATCCCGCCGTTTATCTCTCGTATTTTTAGACATCCTCGAGCTGGGTTCCTGCTTTCGAGTGGACAACGTGTCTCCAGGCCCACTTGAAATGCCAGCCTCTGGTAATAATATAGTACGATGACGTACTATAATGCTTGCTAGTGAATGACACGGGATTTATGAATGAAGCGCGTGACGTTTCGACGAGCATCTGGAGGTAGGTCCCAACATCCCATGACAGGAATGACACTTATTATTGGAAAACTCGAATTCCTCAACTTGATTTTGCTGCTAAAATTGATATTTTTTTCTTTCTTAATTTTTAAGAAGAATAAAAGAAAGCGATAATATTCATTTTTCCATCCCGTTTGGGTTCTTCTCACGCGCAATCGGTATGCATTTACAAATGCATGGTCCATTTTTTTTTCTTTGAAAGATATTTCGTCCAAAGAAAATCCAAGAAAATGCTGGAGCTGATTTCCTCACGCAGTTGGCAGTGTGACCGATTGAGCAATGGAATGAAACGCCAACGAATTTCCCGAGCAGTAACAGACGGAACGTAAAACTTTATTAATTGCACGGGGATTTTTGCAAAAATGAATAGCTTATACATGTAGATGGGCAAATCTTGAGTCCATCTAAGGTGTCTGTTGACTCAGTGAATCACAAAAACATCCTCGCGGCTGTGTGCCAGCGGGGAACGGAGCAACATTATTTATTCAAATAAAATTCATTTTCGGGAATTCCACGATGCTCCGCGAAGCAACACGTAGCCATATTTCACGGGTATTTTGATGAGTAAACGGTTGGACTCGAGTAATTGTCTAGACGTTTAGCCATACGTTGTGAGGTGCGACTGTGTGGGATTGTGCGCGGTCCCAGTGTCTGTGATTCCGTTTCCCAGGGGTCACATTGCTTACAGGAGTCACTGCTAGTTTTAGTACAGTAATTAATTCGACGAAACGATAAATGAAATTGCCAATACTCCATCATAAGTTATAGGAAAACATGATGACCGGTATTAAAGTTACGAGTACAGCATTTACGTATAGGTATTGCTTAATTCGTATACGGTATACTATAATTGCATGTACAATTTCACGAGTATTTTTATTAATTGTTTTTAATTTTTTATAATAAACGAGAAAATATAGACAATTTTTGACTCTTAGAGGAAAAGCAGCATTAGCGGTCTACATTAAAAAAAACATTATTCACTGGTCTATAACAGGGTATTTTCTTGGTACCGTCTTTACTATAGCGGGTAAAAATGGTGCTAAAACATGTGAAGACAAAATTTAAGAGAACGATATACTGTATACTCGCAATATAGGCCTACATGTACTACTGTATGTCTATACACGAAAAATTGTAAGTTTGAATATTTTCCAAGTCCATAAGGGATCATCCATAAAGGACGTCCTATATTTTCCCAGGTCTTTAGATATTCCCTCCACAT
Organism: Megaphyllum sjaelandicum; assembly: GCA_034698745.1. Classification (NCBI taxonomy): domain Eukaryota; kingdom Metazoa; phylum Arthropoda; class Diplopoda; order Julida; family Julidae; genus Megaphyllum; species Megaphyllum sjaelandicum. Next base: position 2,339 of record JAQGBX010001763.1, on the reverse strand, counting down.
CCCCCCCCCCTTGTACACCCTGTCCTTCCTTTTCCTGTCTATGTAACCCATGTAACCCTGTAATGTCCGCCCTTGTCCTGTTTATGTAACTCCCCTCAATACACCCACATGTCCCGTCCAATTTTGAAAACAGCTTGTTGATTATATAAGCAATTTTTAATATATTTTTCATAAATTTTTTACATATTACCATTAGTGAACCACAGACCTACAGAATATTATAGGGAACAGGGAATTTCCCCTAACTAAATACCAAACCACCCAGTTTTAAAGGCCAAAATCAACTCTTCCATACAGGGGCAGTCCACTTTCCTTGAACCCTTCCACTTCCCCTTCCCCCCATCCTTGTCCGTCTGTGTCCCATTTTCACATATCCCCCTCCTCCCTCCCTTTATCGGACGTCTATTATGGATGGCCCCTAATGAACACTTCGTGTGGAAATTTTTGGTTGTTTAGTTTAATTTAATTAAAAACTATATTTAAAATTTAAAAAGTACCATCTACAGTACATGTACAGTGGTCAATATATGCAAAATGTTATTAAAAATACTTATTCTATTCCATAAACTATGATTGGATAAAATAATAGAGCACAAATGAATCACGTACAAGATATAGAATAAAACTAAACATGTATAAAACTAGAATTTTCGATGACCGAGTTCTATGCAATTTATCACCATCATCATCAGTCATCAGCCCTGCATGGATTCAACGCCATGCAGTTGGTGTCTGAAGCCATTGCAACTTCAACATCTCCGTCCAACCATCTCTGTCCTGGGCCAAGTGGTGTAGTCTCTGTGGACTGACCCCACACCAGGTAAACTGACACAATTAAAATTTCATCGTTTTAATCACCGATTGAATTTAACGAATTATGGTTGCTCTCATCTTTGTCAGAGGCAATATGCACATTTCATTGCACGAATAACAACTCCACCCAAAAGTCGCCTCAAATTCAAACAAGTTTCGTAATTTTACGGCAATTACAGCGTTTAACACTATGGCGGTACGACTAATTATTAAATTGGAATATATCATTAAATGGGCCGATAATGTTTGTTGTTTATGATTTTATATCGCCTCGTAAAAGCTCTCGTGATACCTCGTGCATATTTAACCAGATTATTATTTTCGAAGAAAGTAAAAACAATTCGTATAGGCGAGAAAAGCGCCGTTGTGGCAGCCGTGCATTTCTGTCTACAGATGGCGTTACACGTAGCATATTTGCGTTCAACTTGTCGGTTGTCAACATTGAAGGAACAACGAGAATAACCAATCTACATAAAGTGTCGTTTTACGTGTGTTATGCGCGAAAATCCCCGTTTGTTTCGTTCAATAGATTAGCCGCCAGGTGGAGCGCCCATCTGTGGCACTAGCGAATGTAACAAATTTCGTATCGAGTATATACTGTATGATTCTGAATTATTTCCACGAGCATTTTTCAAGGATAAAATTGAAAATTTTGCATGCTGAAAAAAGTTACGTTGTATAAGGACAAAAACGTATTTCTCCTATTTATTTAGGTCTTCTTCGAAAATTGTAATCAGTAGGAATGCAAGGATCAATGACTATGGCCACGCACGCGCGTCAAATTTCGCGCCTTATTTCTTGGAATTCCTTGGTGACATGACGCGGGGGTGGACGGACACCCCATCGGTTTGCGAAGAATTTCATTACCATAGGAATGAGTGCGTTTTCCAACGCACGTTCTGTTTGAATGAATGAGCGTTGCCGAGCGATGGCGCTGTAACTAGCGTCGTTGCGAAGAATCCAGGAACTGCAGGCTGGGAAGGGCGCGGTCAATTTAACGCGTGTTGGACGTCAGAAGCTGAAATCCTTTTTTTATTCTACGATGTAACAGTATTCCCTCGGAAATACCATATTCATGAGAAATCCGGCCATTATCGGCTGCGATAATCACCTTAATATTCGGAGAGGGAGGTGGCGCTGCGGGGCAGGCAGTAGGCAACGCTGGCGACATCTGCTGCGAACAGTGGACAACTAGTTGACAAACGATTGTGTGATGAAACGTCTTCTTCATTTTTTCTCTAATTTCATTCGCGCGAGATCTTGGATAATTTCCATATTTCAATTTTAATGTTTCATGAACAAATAAACCACCTTGGATGAAAAAATCGCAACATTTTGAAATTTATACTTGGATACGAACTTAAAATTTCAAATTACCATCGGTGATATAAGTTTCGTCATTCTCTTACGGTAGCAGTAACCAACGAGGTTCAAACCTCAAACTTAAGTTTTACGTTCCATTTTATAGTAATCAGTAGAATTCTTTTATCTTTGGGTCAACTTGTAAACCTAACCCTGACTTTTCG
>JAQGBX010001762.1:0-23223 GCA_034698745.1 Megaphyllum sjaelandicum | reverse complement strand
ACTTGAAGAAAGGCCCATGGGGGCCGAAACGTCGTTTGACTAAAATTTCTATGGTTGTGTTTTGAATTCATTACTAGTTAAAATTCATAAAATATAAATATAAACTTTATAAGTATTGCAAATTTATTCAGTTAGTGTAGTTTTTACAGTAAAATAAGTATGAAAATGTACACGTGATGATATTTAGGGCAAAGCTAATCAGGAGAGTTTTGTTTGGTCCCATATTCGGTGGCCACCCTGTATAAAAGCCACATCAGTTGTTCATTGAATTTTACAAGGAATGTTTCTAAAAAGGAAGCAAAATTTGAGAAAGGTTTGAATTTTGTTCATGTGGTTAATTTGGTTATTGTAGGATGTGTACATGAGGACAGTAACTGATGCCATGAAGGGGTGTGCTGTGCTTGCAAGGCATTGCAAGATTTGGATTAAATGTGCCTTTGTTGAAATAAATACAATACGGGTTAGAGCGCATTTGAAAGATAAACTTTTTGAGACAAAAAGGGATGGTTAATTGGAAGTATGGTTGGAGGGTCAGGGGGTAACTATTTATGGTTTTGTAATGAGCAAAATGGGTGGAATGGGAAATGCCTTCTAATGTATTTTTTTGAAATTCAGTTAATACCTGGCTTATGGTATGGATATGACATTTTTCTATAAGGTTAATGTCCCAAGTGGATAGAGGAGTATTTGCAGAGGTGTTTTCTGTAATAAATAGGGAGTTTGTTATAAGTAATATAAATTTCTTCAATATATTGAATTTGTCAGGTCTTTTGTCCAGCCAGTCCAGAAAAATTTCTTCTTGAAGGGTTGAAGCATCATCTGATTTACATTGTTTCCAGAATTTGAAGGTTAAGTTTAAAAGGTATATTATTATTTGTTTTAAGTTTAATTTCCTTTATAAAAATTCTCTGTATAGTGGCCATTACAACCTGTCTATTGTGTACAATGACCGGTGTGTGTTGTCTTTTTTGCAATTTTTACATTGCCAATGTACCTTATAAAGTGACCAAATAACAGATGAGTCACGTTACATCTTGCTTTAACCCTTGGAAATGATGATTCTGTACTTTTTTGGTTTTGTGGTTTTTTACTACGTGTATTACAGTCTACATGTTTAAGTGCAGTGTACATGTTCATTAATTTAATTCAGTCATTCTTTGTAAAGTAACCACCTTTGTACAGTGACCAACATAGCTTTTTTTTTGGTGGTCACTCTTAACAGGTTTTATTGTACATGTACTGTATACGTATACGGGAAGGTGCCGCAACTTGCATCGGGGAAATCCCCGTTATCACGAACTTTGTTCATACTAGTTCGTTACTGTTCGTAAATCGATATACAGCTACAAAATATGCACGTGACATCTCAATTTCCCCTCAACATTATCGTCGAAATGAGCTTGAAATGTAACGCCACGATAAGCAACTACGAAAAAACAACTATCCCACCCAAAAATGCCGAGCTGGTTTCATGAATTCCCAAAAACAAACAGGGTCAATGTCAGGCGCGTGGTCGTGCGAGAGAATAACTGCCATGTTTTTACCTGTTCCGATTTTTTTTTATTATTTCGCTGTCCGCGAATAAGCCTGTGGATTGTTACACATTCTTGCCATGGTTTAAATAACAGGTAGTCAGTGGCCAGAGTCGTTGAACCAAACTGACCCGCTAGCATCGTTTTTGCGAATCGTTTGTGCGAGAAAATGAATAAAAAAAATAGAAATTCAGCGGCGAGCCGACACTAAAAACTTACAACTCCAAAAGTCAATGGACAAGTTTTGTCGGAAAACACTTAAGAACGAAATACGATTTGGGAATTAATTTTCATAGCCCCCTCGCGGGGCTTTTCATCCGTATACCTTGACTTTGAATTTTTTTTTCATTGTTTATTTATTCTAAACGTTGCAGAATCTGCATAAAAATGCGGTTTCGGATGTCTCGTATCCGTTTACACCTGCGTCGACGTGCATTTCCCACGTTGAATTTATCGTGATTAATTTCTGTGGGAATGTTGGTATTAATAAGCTATTCAAAATAGACTGACGGTTGGGATTAGGACGGTGAACTCACTCTTTCATGTTTTGCGATTCATTGATCCAGTCCGATTCAAAAATAATAAAAAAAATAACTGCACGATTTTTTCAACTGGCTCGTGGGATAAATTGGTTCAAATCCTGACGTAAATCTGCACCAGATTTGCTTGTATCGCTATATATCTTGACCAATTTGGGCCATGATGACATCGAGGAAGAATTTTTCATTGAAAAATGCGATGTTGGTGATTTAAAATTGCATCAGGAAACATGGGGCTCAGGTCGTTTATTGCCATCTTAATCCGCACCTCTGCAAGCTTTGAAGTGTCACGACTCAAAAATTGCCAAGTTCCGGTTTAAGACGGCTTTAAATCAATCGAAATGAGGAAAATTCAGTTAAAAGTATTGTCACGTTATTTTACCATTCATCTCAAAATGTAAAATGTTGAGGTGTACTCAACTTGGGACTGAGACATTTAGTCTAAACAAGTAATTTTTTAAATTCAAACTTGGGCATTGTTCTTCGTAAATAGTAACACTTATATGACATTTTTGGCTTCCCCGTACTTTATATATTACATTTTAAACGTTATAGTAAGAAATGTTTAAGTAAATTGCTTTTTTAAATTGTATAATTTAGTTTCTCAAAATTGAATAAAAAAATCGTTTACATCCATGATACCAGCGTAGTTCATATTTAGTACGATTTTCGTACAAATTATTATTAAAATTCGTTATATTATAAAAGATATTCAAGTAAATTGTTTTTGTCCATCCTCCATCATTATTATCCATCCATTCCAATTCCGTTCTGCAAATTCCGAACAAGTCATTAGTGTTTATTGCTAACAGTTATATACCTGTATAAAAGTATAGAATTTTCATTATCATATCATTCGGATAAACTATGAATGTACTTTAATTATCACTTTTGGAACTTATGGTCACTTTGAATGGCAGCACCTTCAACTGCATGGTAGGATTAATTCACAACGAAATTTCTTGTTTTTATCCACTACCATACAGGGTGTAACTTTTATTTGCTCATGTAATAAATAAAATAAGTAAATAAAAGTTATATGATAGTGGATAAAAAAACGAGAAATTCTGTTTTGGACATATTGTTTTACCTACGGAAGTAAGCTTGTAGGCCTACGTGAGAAAATATTCTACCAATTTTATCGGTTCTGTTTACAGTAACCACATTTTGCCTGCCATAAGTTGGTGTTTGCGTTGGTTGATTTAAAAAATACAATGATCGCTATTGCGGTGCGGCTCGCTGACCTCTGTATGTGATGGTACACCCAAAACCATTTTAAATTTGGAATCCTATTTCGAAAACTTGAACATAACAACGTCCTGCATCCTGCCTCCCACCTTCTTTTCCCATGATGCCATCTTCGTATATCAATGTGGAGAAAATTGCTTCATGGCTACTGGGTTAAATGCTGTCGGATTTTTATTTTACCTAAGAACGGATCGTCCCTTTCTGACCCATTTCATATCAGACACGAAAATTGTATTGCATGTATCTGGACTTTGCTTTTGAAATGGCTTTTTAAACGTGAAAAAATCTTAATTCTCCAAGTCTCTGTGGGTGGCTTAGCTGCACGTTACGCTTTTTTTTGCTATAAAATTCGTCGTCAAATAGTTTTAGTTCCCTCGAAAGACGTGAAATTATCCAGAATCCATGCAGAAAAAATTTACTTAAAAAAATTATTTAAACAGCACTTATCCCTTGACTCGCTACGTGTGGGACAAAAGTAATGACGTTCTTAAGGAGATTCTAAACCTCCTAACTATAGCCATTAAAGAAATTTAGAAAAATATAGCAAATTTTGTTGAATCATGCACGGAAAGTGGGTAAAACGTTTATTCCCATGAGTTCCCCTTAGAAGATTTAAGTCTCTACATGTATTTGCAGGTTTTTATGTTAGTTTTCAATTGCCACAAGTAGTTTCTATCATTACAAGCGATTTCCAGCGGAGAGATGGGCAAAGTGGCAGGTTGTAGCGAATTTCTTAAATTTCGTCCAATTATAAATGCAAATCCAATAGCCATGGCGAATGTCAGTGTCGGTTGGTGCACGGGCATTTTTTAACTAAACATTCGATTGCTGAAATGAAATCATTAATTGTGAAACAAATTTGAAATTTATTTGGTTTTCTAGTAGAACACCACATGTCTAGAACAACAGCTGCTGTATACCAACTGTTTAAATCGGTTCAAAAGGATTTCAGAAAATTATTAAAAGATCAGTTTTATACTTGCCTGCATGGTATAAGTATCTGCAAAAGATATTTTGCAACTTTGGGGTTATGAAGTGAATTTTATATGGCTGAAGATGTCCCCATATCTATACATTGCTTCAGCTTGACCATTACATGTATTTTGCTCTTAATTTCTTCAATGTCCGTTATACGTAGTCAGTTTGCGAGCAATTGTTGCATGGCGCCTTGTCAGACAATAGCGTACTAATAGAGACCATCCTTGACTGCATCCTTCTGTGTTTTTTTACCGATGCTTTGTTGATGGGTTAGAAATAGTAGAAAAGGTTGCCTTTTATGGCTGACCGTTTGTTCGTTTTCTTACGGAACAATGCGGTTTATTCATTCATAACATTGAAATCGGTGGACCGCATAATATGATTTTTCTACGCGTCGTCGAGACCGGTGGTTATCTCTTAATATTTAATGTTCAGCCACCGAAGTTGTTGGACGGAAGCTGAAATTCCGGTCTGAAATCACATTTTCATAGCGAGCGTCCAGACTTTCCAGACACCCTGTACTGAATTAGACCTGGGATGATACATTCATACAGTATACTCGCGGTGCTCAGACAAAAGCTTTGCAAATCTCACTCAAAATTGTGCACACGTGATGCGTTTGTCTGAATTCCCTGATTTATAGCGAATAAAATTTTCCAATTGTTAATTCTTTTTGTTTTTATTTACATGTATATGGTCATTAACATATTGTGATTCGAAACCATTTTTTATGATAAAGAAAATCCAATTTAATTCTCCTTTTTTCCTTAAAAAAGAAAAGTTTTTATCTATATTTTTTCCTCAAAAATGGCAAAGCTTAATTTTCACCATAAAATTGTCAATTCTTCATAAAAACTTGAATGAGATCATGGCTAAAGTTCATTTTTCGAAACGAACTAAACATTCTAAATATTCAAGGCGAACTAAACGCCTTGAATATTATACTCGTGAAAACAACTCTCAAATTCAGTTTTGAAAGTATGACATTTTTTTTTTGTCCACACCAACGTATTTTCCAAAACTGAAAATGTTTTGTTATAAAAAGCAAATACATTTTGTGCATAATTTTTGACAAAAAGTAAATAATGTACATCATGACCATAGGATATGCTCGTACGTTCTTTTAAAAATAAACTTTTTTGTTTTTCAGAATTTCGTTATCGGAGTTACTCGGGTCGTTGGGAACGGATTAGATTAGTATATTCTTTGATCTTATAAAGTTATCTGATGGCAGGTGGAAATAGTCGAGGTGAGTCCTTTTCAAGTCCAATGTCACGCTGATTGCTCAACTAGGATGAGAGAAGTTCCATAAGACAAAAATCAAAATAGTATTCGGATTGTAATTAAGTTCCAACTCTGTAATTATTTTTCGCGGCATGGCCAAAAGCTGGGTGTTTAATTTTCGGTTGAAATTGGACACGGCTATGGTATCTCAAATAATAAGGCTTTAATTGAAGCAATTAGAGCTAACTCAGTTTGGTAATCGGTCATATCATCATAGGTGAGTCGTATATTATACACCATAACTGATTATCAACGAGATTGTGAAACAATGGAGCGATTCTGAGTTTCAACTTCAAGGAAAATTCTACATCCATGCATGCAAGACCTCTACTTTTGCCAGTTTTCGTGAATTTTATGGAGATTGCAGATAAGAAATGTGTTGACGGGTAGTCGTACTTAAATCTGAGTTATTTCATAATTATACTCCCACCTTCATAGGCATGCACCTAGCATTTAGGTGAAATTTTAGTGGCTTTGAAAATATCTTATGTTTTAGAACATGCGCGCCAGAGGGCGCACCATGAATGTTCTTGGACTAATGCAATTTGCAGTACATGTTTATCGACGATGTTTTGCTATTAAATTTAAAAGTGGAGGCTTAGTTTTGTTTCAAAATCAATTCACTAAGAAGTTACATTTATAAATATGACATATGCAATCCATGCCCATTATCTGGTAAACAGAAGGCCATAAGACGCAGTATGACATCAAACATTTTAGTTTCAAAAACAAATTTAGATGGCGCTGCGTGTAGCATGATTTTTTAAACACTCTGGTTTCACTCCTGTCAAACTGTTCATGAAAGGTATATTTATTCATTTTTTGTATCGAAAAAAGTAATTCCCATTGAGAAATTACTTCGTAAGATAATTTTTTTTACATAATACTAAAAAAAAAACTTGAAAACAAAATCGAGAACTATGAAAGAGAAGCACAGAAACCTTCTAGCTACAAATTATATAAAAGAAAAGCAGTTCGTTTCATGAATGTTTTTTTTACATGAAACTTTTAGCTGACAATTAACTGGGGGTAACATAGTATTTCAGCGTGACCCTACCCGAGAATTTTAATCTAAAGCTTTGTAAATGAAACAAAAAGAGGAAAAAAATTGTAAAAAAAATTGCAAATATGTTTTTGTTAATAAAGCCATTGCTCCTATGTTTTTAGAATCAGTCTATGAACAATTGAAACAGATATCGCCTGCACGAACTTCAAAAACAAACACTGTACATGTTTACAGAGCAATTTAACAGTTAGGAATATTTTGCTATTATCGCCGCAGGATGACCTCAATTTTGCCCCTCCTGAATTATGCAGTCCATTTCATAGTATATATTTATAAAACATCGAGTAACAGCGGGACAATTGAGACTAGAAGCAATCTCGTATTTTTGCATTTTAATTTAATTGTTGCATTTTGAACGACGTTTTTAAATGGGTGAATTTGCCATTTCAAAAAATTTAAGCACCTGGTATAAATGCGTTGACCCTTATCTTACGTGGATTAAGGTAAATTAATAAGTAAATAAAAAGACCGTCATTTTAATGTTATGTTAATTAAGTTTTTGTAATGAACTCCTGTATGGAGGTTATTTTTATTCTTATTTTAGCCTGACGGCGCGCCATAAACTTTAATCGTTTTTAGGTATTGTTTTTCACCTTTTTTTCCGTGAAGATGATAAATCTACTTACCGTATAGTTCAAAAGTTGAATTTTATGAACGTTAATAGCTTGAAACTAAATAGCACATTAAAAACTAATTTCTGGTGGAGATGTATGACTCTGTCAAAAAATTGGACATTATAGAAAAATTCATCATTTATCATCTTGAACGGCTTTATAATAATGTATATACACAAGTTATTATTTCTTGTTTTCCACCCAGATGTAACTATTTGTAGATGTCAGTAATTTTCACAATTAAGTCGTTATGCATAAATGACATCCGTCATTGTATATTTGGAGTTTATGTTATCAAAATATTCAGTTCTCAATTTTGTGAAGTTTACATGTAAATGTACAAGTGATATACGCGATAATAGAAGCTTGGTTATTTTCTTATTGTCATGACATGATGTAAACTATACTGTATAGTCATGCATATTTAAACAAACTACTTACGTATATTTGCATATACATGTATATGTACATGTGCATAGCAACTGTAGCAAAAACAATATTGAAAGTGAAGCAAATTATACCGATAATGTAACAAAGCTCATATAAAGTATAGCTTGGATACAATTGAATATATTGCCAAAAGAATATTGCAATGAGAATCGAACAAACCATGCATATTGATGATACTGTCATTTGAGCGAAATATATTGACATTTATGCAAACTATACTGACATTTATGCAAACCATGCTGACGTTTGAGCGTTCTATATATTGATGGAATCTATTTTAGATTGAAACAAATTATACCGATAATGTAACAAAGCTCATACAGCTGTATAAAGCATAGATTGGATACAACTGAATATATTGCCAAAAGACTATTGCAATATGAGAATCGAACAAACCATGTATACTGATGATGCAGTCATTTGAGCAAACTATATTGACATTTATGCAATCTATACTGACATTTGAGAAAACTATACTGACATTTGAGCAAAATATATTGATATTTTTGCAAACTGTACTGACATTTGAGCAAACTGTACTGACATTTGAGCAAACTATACTGTCATTTGAGAGAACTATATAAACATTTTATGCAAACTAAACAACCATTTGGGCAAACTATAGTTACATTTGAGAAAACAATATAGACATTTACACAAACTATACTGACGTTTGAGCGAATTATATATTGACGGAATACATTTTTAGATTCAAGCCAACTATATTAAGAATGGAGTAAACTGCAATGCATTTCCCTAATTAAGCTAATTATATCATGATGGGAACCATAAAGAGATTCAAGTAGATTTGATTCCAGTTTAATGTTCGAATTTTCGCATGGAAACGTGTATATAATTGGCATAGAATTTAATCCCTTTATTTTATTTTTTTTGTTTCGTACTGTACGTTCCTTTTCGCACACATGTACATCTCGTTTCGGTTCACTTCAAATGAAGAATAACAGATAGTTCCAAGTATACAATCTTCGAACCGTGTCATCGCTGACAACATCGGTTAATTTCTAATAACGTATTGTCTTTTTTTCGTAAAACTCGTGTTAGGAGTCATAGGGTTCGTGCTGGCTTTGACTTGCCATCTGTTTCCAGCGCACCAAACACTATTTCACTGTCGTGCTTTCGGGCAATAGAAGTTGATCCTAATTAGTAAAAAATGCACGAAATTTTTTGTTGAGGTACGGGGGTAACGGCAGGCCCAGTTTCGACGAAGGTCTACCGGGTGCATTAGTACCCTCTGCAGTGCATGGTTTAGGCAGACGGCACGTTTGTCAGGTCTTTACTCTCTTGAGCTGGCTTCGGCATGGTGGGCCAGACTGAGCACCTCGGAAATGGGAACTAGCGGTCAATGTCAAGGCCAGAAATAGCATTAGCTAAGCGATTATGCGTAAGATCGAGCGACAAAATAGCCTAAAAAGTGGATTCTTATGCACGAATTGCGCTAATAATGGATCTGGGAGCAAGTTTTTCATTGATCAGTACAGTCATCCTGGTGGAATCCTGGCAAAAAAAACATTAGGATGAGTGGTTCTTCAGTTTAAGAAAGCTGAAAAAAAAGTCATATCTGCTCAATCATTGCATAATCGACAATGTCGATAACGAGACTGTGGTAGGCCTATATCTACAGGGAAAATCAGAAATCGAATTGGGTCGCCTTCATGGGGCATGACGTTTGTCACATTGTCACTTCATGGGAGGTTGACAGAAGACTGTTTGTAGAACATTTTCTCGTATGGTTGTTTGTTCGTTAGAAAAACGGCCAAAAACCAACCTTAATTTTCGAGGTATTTCACTGCCTTCCCATTAACGACATGTACATTGGGACATGGACTTGTTCATCTTCTTGGGACGTGAACTGATGTGTTCATCTTCTTGGGACATGGGTAATTTTTACTGTCACGATAAAAGAAGAAATTCCGTATAACGGATTAATCAATCTAATGCAAATTAGTGCCCTACAAATGCTACAATTAACATATAAAATGTCAAACGATGGGTTGGTTTAATTTATTTACCATATTGTAGCCTATTCTGCATCTTCAAGTGGTTGGTTTTTATGGAACATTTTTGAGAGACATAATTGTTCCACATAATAATCTCATGGGACAATTAAGTCTTGTCAAAAAATTGCCCAATTGTAACCGAATAACAGATCTAATTTGATCTTCTTAGCGCCTGACATAATCCGTTAATTCTGTTAAATCATAAATTTGAACTTGAATTTCTAAAAGCTTTTAGCTATCCTTCGGAAGTCCATAGCGTAGTGTAATGTTTGGCCGTAATAATTACAAATACTTACCTTAATTCGAGGAGTGAAATTTTACAGTCTTCCATTGCGATCCATGTGGATCTCAACATTCTCGATGCTGTCTAGTTCTACTGTCCCCATCTAGAAAACCGTGCATCTCTGCTGAAAACTCCCCTAGTTTAAATTTTGAATTGTATTAACAATTTTTTTAAGATAACTCATGATGTTAATAATCGCACATTTCATTCGATACTGACATTGGCATTCGATTAAAGATGTTTTTCACGATCAAGGGAAAAAAAAAAACCAATAAAAACTTCCCAACACGCATCCTTAATTAAGAATTTGTTCAAAAAATCCGATTATCGAATCGAGCCGACCTCCCATGCGGTCCAAATATTAATTTTTTAAGGTATATTTGGGCTTTCTAATTCGTTGGTCGCCATCAAAAAATGGAGAATTAATTTTAATTAGCTGCCTCATGCGTCGTTAAAAGAGCGTTTAGCAGAAAGCCTGCACGCTTCCCCAGCGAAGTGAATTGGGCAAGGGGGGAAAAAAAGCAGCATTTTTGGACGGTAAAAAACCGGGTGTCTGTTGGAAAACGCGTGAATGAAAGCATTTCGTGTCTGATTTCCTAGTCAGCTATCAAAACTAGCATTTTTTTTTGTCTTTAATCCCCAACGCGTTTCGGAGCACGTCTCCTTAATTGGCGGTTGGCGCAACGAGCAATTGCCTTTTGCTGCTGCTTAATTAGGCTAACTTTTGAAGGTTCATTTACTTTGAGCAAAATGTTGGTCCATCGACCGACCGGGGCTAAAGAAGCCGTCTCGACGAATTCAGGTCGTACGCCAGTGGCCCACTTCTGGCTCCTTCGCCGTGCCCAGGTGGCTGACCAATGGCCAGTCAAGTACATCAGGCCAATGGCCCGTCCACGTATAAAATGGCTTTGACGGCCAAGGCAGCCCACATTACGAGACTGCAGAAGAGTGGTGCAACAACTTAACAGCGACTGGGATTTTCAGATTCACCTTTTTTTCTTGTTTTGAGGAAGTGCTTCAAGTTTGACCAGCGAGGAAATGATGGGGTTTCGAGGCTCGAGAACGTCTTTTTCAATGGTTAGTCGATTCTTGTATACACATCACCTTTCCTGACCGTCCAGCGATCGGATTATCGTCGTTGCTCCTACTGGATTTTGGAGTGTTACCCCAAGGATAAACTGTTATTCAAAAGCCTTCCTAACATTCATGGTGCTTGGAAAAATTTAGGCAAATTTTAGTCTAACCTAGTTCTGAAATTTTGTGATACTCTTGAGCGATTTAACTTGAAGCTTAATCTCGAGATAGCCCACATTGAAAAGAAATTTCATCTAGACTGAGACAAATAAATACATTTCAATATGCATTTCGTAATGCATTCCCCAATGCATTTCAAATGTTTAAAATGTATTGGGAAATACATTACGAAATGCGTTTATTTGTCTCAATCTAAATGCGTTTTGAATTACGTTTCTTTTCAATGTGGGAAGAGCATCCGAAGGCTTTCGTAAAATTTCCGATTGGGATTACGGCAAAGACAGTTGTAGCTACAGTATTACATTTTTTATATATATATGTATATACATGTATAGATAAACGAGGAAAATAATTAGAGATTGAAAATGGGACATTTTAAAAAATATATCTTACCCTTAATTTTAAAATTAATCAAAATTATGATAAAATTTATATAATCGCAGTTTAACCATGAAATGCCAGTACTATAATGGAGTTAAAAATTTGGTTTAATAATAGGAAAAACATGGCCAGGACATACTTAAGGTAGAGGATTACTTTCAAGTGATGTTGAGGAATGCAGATAGGTTTGTTTTAGATGGAGTATTTGCTCACATTTCTCAAACCAATTAAAAAGTATTTCAAGTCTATCGAAATGACAGAGTAATTTCAGGACCAGGTTAAAGTTAGTGGAACATTTATGAGGAATTGGGTAATCAATGTATGAGGGCAACATGTGCATACAAGTGAGTGTATCACGGCAGCCACACCTTTTGGCGATCTGTTGTTCACTTTTGCTCTGGAATTGTTGAGTACATGTACAGTATCATAATCGTGATTGGTCAAACTGATAACATGCACCCAAGTGCCAGAATTGTTATTCTTCTAAAAATCAATTCCAAGACTTTCTTCCAGAATTTCTAAAAATCAATCAGTTTGATTAAATTCGTTTGTTTTTCCATGAAACTTTCCATAGTCCAAATCTATTTTTTATCTGTTTTTTTTTTCTTTAAACATAAACTTGGAAATAATACAAAAGTACACTTTTCACCCCTTTGTAGAAAGACAATCTCGTCAATAGAACTATCAACTATTTCACCTCACTTTTACTGTTTATAATGCAACCATTTTTGAGTGGTAACGTTACCGAACCATTCTCATCCCAGTGCTTTTCTTGTCCTTTCCGTACAGGTGGTTCTGGTAGCAGTTCTACTAGCATCCTTGTTTTCCACCGTCAACGCCACCATCGGTCACCGCTACGGCCCTCCCATCCGAAGGCCCGTCCAGTTCTTTAACCGACCACGTCCTGCCTCCTTCCCCGGAACCCTCGTCCCCTCCCCAACCCACGCCTACTCCATCTTCGCCCGTCCCCAGCAGCAGCAACAACCACAACAACATCAACAGTTTCACCCCCAACCTCAGCCACACAACGTGCGCTTCCCCCAGCCACAGCAGTACTCCCCACAACTGAGTCACGGCTTCGTGCCCATGAATAGGCCCCAGCAGGCCATCGCCCCACAGTTGTACTACCCAGGCACCCAGCCCCAGCGTCCTCCGCAACAGTTCAGCTTCCATGCCCCCACCCCCTCGCAGCAGATCAGTTACCAGCAACCTCACTCTGCCTACGGTCAATCCGTCTTCCAGCCCCAGTCCCAGGTCGCCACTTCGGCCAACAACTACTACATCCAGACCAGCGGCTCGACATTGACCAGCCAGAACCCCACCTACGCTGGCAGCTCCAGCTTTAACCACATCAGCTACCACCCCCATCAGAGCCACTCCTACCTGTCGCCACAGTCCAGCCGTCCTCTCCACTTCCACACAAAGCCACTGTACGACGCCTCTGGCGCCACCCAAGGCCTATCCTACGAACCATGCACCTCCTCCCATTGGCAACCCGTAGTCTCCAGCTCCATCACCCCAGCAGCTTCCTCCAACCAACCCACTTATTTCTACGGGGGCAGCGTGACCACCGGAGCTGCCAGGCCACCCTCCCCAGCCGGACCAACTTACTTCCGCTATCAACCCGCAGAATCCAACAACAAGGTAAGTTGAGAGGGAAAGGAAAGAGGGAAAGTTCACAGACTTCCAGAAATCGTAGTCCAGAAAGGTGCCAGAACTGCAGTTGTGCATGAGCAACAACCGAATCAGAAGCTATAGAAACCATAGATTAATTAAGGTTCTCTAAACTTGGGACTTATTGAAGTGGTACCAAAGTTGAACTTAATCGAAGCAAATTTACATTTGTTTGCTAAAAACACAGTGTTGTATTGTGTAGGTTTAGTTGTTTTAAACGTATTTGGCGGAAGACTGTTCTGGACATTGGACCTCGAGAAATCAAATGTGAATGCACGCAGCACAAAAATATAAAATTATCTGCACTTTGGCGACCGAGTTATCTAATCGAAAATAATTGAAGACAACAAAACATTTATGCAAACAAATAATGCTGGCTGATAAAGTTACTGTCAATCCATACCCATTCAGTCATCGTCCGGTGACATTAGTGATTTTTTTTGTGAAGAATTTTGAACTTTACTCGTCTATTCTGTAAAACCGAAACCAGTCAATAGTCGCGATGTCCATGCCGACATTATCCACCATAAAAGTCAAGTATAAATCCTGCACTCCCTCTGGAATCTTCTCTATATACTGACTGATGTTGGCATGAGAATACTCCATCCCGCTTCTGTAGTTGAGCACGATGGACATGATGGGAGCACTCGTTGGACTTCCCAAGCGTAGGTACATGATTCCGGCTCTGCCACGAATAGTCTGGGACAGAAGCTGTCCCAAACGAAATTCAACTCGGTTGGCACCTTCTTGAAAATCAATGTCCAAATAACCAAGAACGTCTCCTTGGTTGATGTGGGCCACTTCAAAACCGAGACCGTCGCCCAGGCCCGCTTCGATGATTACATTGCCTTCAGCATAGTTAAGATTTTCGGCCTCGATGGTCCCAAAAGCGTCGATACTGCTTCGGCCTTTTATCCGTTGACCGGTAACGTAACCACTGCCCAGTGTGAAAAACGATGTTTCAACAATGGCCCATGCAAGAAGAACTCGTAAAACTGGGGCCTTCATCGCTGTCACTCAATTTTTATTCAATATTTATCTGGGGGGTGTTTTTTCTGTTTGTGCAGTTCTGTCAATTTGATGACCAAGTTGCATTGCGTGACTCCAGCAATTTGTAATGATGAAGTGCATTTCAATCAGATAACGACTATGTCCAGATTGCGCAAACATGTGATGAGCAATCAGTTTGGGGAAACGTGAAATGCAACATCGGTGAAGATAAACATGTTACAAAGGGCAAACATGTAATTGTTAACCTTGTGTTAACTTCCTAAGATTAGCGTTAAAAGTTTTGGCTGTTTTGGATTGATAACGTTTTCACTCTTTTGGATTGATGACGTTTGGACGCCTTGGGCTTCATGTCCACACACAAAAATTCTGCCGGCTTCCATTTTTAAGGATCTTTGTCATTTTGAATTTAAACATTTATGAATATTCATAAAAATTGGAATTTTGTTGATTTAATTTCGGTCCAAAATCATTTAAAAAACTTTTTTCGTTTTAGTTGAAAGTTTTTTTAAAAGTTCACAAGGTGCCATTTATTATTTAAAGCTTGCAATTGCAAGCTTTCCCTTATACGCAGTATATAAAAAATTCCTGCTCACCAAACATACTTCACAAACAAATGTCCAGGGACTTTGTGCTCACCCTTTTCCCAATCTAGCGTTGAAAATATTCAATTTGTGAATTTTTTTTTTAACCAAAAATGGCAACAATCAACGTTTTCTATCGCTTTCATTAGGTGGTTGTGTTGTCTCACGATGTGCTGAAAAGCTTACTGGCTAACTCCAAGTCCCCACAACAGTCCACTACAGGAAGCAAAGGCTTCGTGGACAATGTTGCCAGCGCATCCAGTTCCTCTTCCAGCACATTCGTCACCAGCAACCACATCGTGCAGAGTGGAGCCTCAAGCGCCACTGTCGATGCCCTCGACCAACCCTCTGTCAAGCTCGTGGGGTACATCGGACCAACCAGCGGCAGCACGCCATCGGGTTACATTCAGGTGAGCGCCAAGTTTGATAAATTATCACAATGCGCAAAATAGATTTTGCTTTGCTGTGTTCTTTAAATATCTTCCTCTTGATTCTGACAAATGACAATTCTGACGACCTCAATTGACTTTCGTCCTTTCCTTCCATCAGGTGCCAATCAGCAAGGAAATGATGGAGAATCTGAGCGGTTCTGGTAGCAACTATGATTTCGCGGTCAATTCCAGCAGCTACAGCCTGTTCACGCTGAAGTCCATGAACGACGTCGAGAGTCTGTTCGGCGTGACCAAAGGCGACAACACGGCCTCCTCGTCCAGCACCCTGGGCTTGGTCATCTCAAACAGCGACAAGACGCAGCAAGGAGAAACGCTGAAGATGTCGGGCAGTTCTGCAGACACCATTTTCTATCCCGTGGCCAGCGCCAGCTCTGGAACGATAAGTGCCGTGGCCACCCCTGAAGGAGCCGGCAGCAGCCCGGCCATCCAGATGGTGGGACACGTCCAAATCACCAGCCCCGACATTTCCACTCATTTTGTCAAGCGTGAGGACACGGCGGAAACGATGGAAGCCACCTCGTAATGTTTGCAAGATGTTGGACTCTTTCGAACTAATTAAAAGATTACGTTCGAAGTTTTTAAAATTTGTACCCAAGAGCCTGGAGCTGAACCGATCAGTAGAGGAAACTCCAGGGAGGAGAAGACACCGTGTCTTTGGATAAAAGTATACTTTTATTCATTTTACTTTTTTTATCTCTCGTTTGTTTGTTTTTAAATTAGCTGAATTATGGCAAGTATGGTCTTAACCAAAGCTGGATTTTTTGGCAAGCCAAACCCCGAGAGACCCGGTGATGACTTTCTGATATTAAACAGGTAAAGGCGAGCACGTTCCCCTTTTGCTATCCCGATTGATGAATACGGTCAGGTAACTCTTAAAATACTCATTGTTCCGTTAATTGCATGGCTTGTGCAATATTCTGCTTGCTGCACTAATTCCTCGCTGCTTCAAGAACATGGCTGTTGAAACGTGGCTTTGTCTGTTATCATGATAGCAGACAAAGCCGCATACAGCATGCATGTTGTACCCACACAACACTTTAGGGCAGGAGTGACGTATGGAATTTTGGGAAATTCATCCTGCATGCTTTATACCCAGAAATTTGTCTAAGTTATAAAAATGAACAAATATAACCGCTTAAAGCAAAACTAAATATTACTTCCTGCCAAAATCCCCATGCTTTTTTGTTTGCAATAACCTCTAAGTTGAATGCTGTACAAACTTGCTTAATTTTTATTTAATGTCAGTTTCTTGCTCATATTAATTTATTAGTAGGAATCACTCCATGGCTCTGTAACTTTTCAGCATGCTTACAGTATTTTGTACGCAGGACTTCTGACCCTCAGCTTTGCTGGACAAAACAGATGTCCAGGAACTTGTTCGGACCGCTCCATGAAAATGCTTTTAGAATTAGCGCTTTGACCACGTATTCATCATTTCGAAAAGCTTTTACTTTGCACCATATTCTCTAGTTTCTCATTCGCACCGAATCTTGCTATTTTTACCACTGTGAATATTATTTTTATTACGAACCTTTTATTATCCGAAAGATATTTTCATCGCGGTTGTTCTCTTGTTTTTTAAAAAAAAAAGTGCAATCCCAATCAGGGGAACATGCGAGCATGCGACTCCCGTTGTAATTTTAAGCGTTTTTATCCCTAAAATTTTTATATTTTTTTCATACAGAGATCTAATAGCTGATGCGATTGTAGTGTAACTGCGACAATGCGTACGTTTTATTCAATAATTACAGTAAAAAATTCAATAGAAATTGTTTTATCGAAATACCTGCAACATTCTCAGGATCAAATATTTTTGCAGTTGCAAGGTTTTTGATAAGGCTGGGACCTTTTCTCCAATTGAAGGTCAGATCGAGTTCCCCACGATAAGTTTTTTTTTTAATTTATTTTATAAGTAACTTTCAAAAGATTTTACAACCTGACATTCATGCAGTTATTCAATCGTTGATATTATTTTTCATGAAATATTAGGACTTATTACAGTAATTTTACCAGGGACAGTGGTACGATTTGATATTGAATAACTGGTATGTATGTAGCGATAAGGGGACTGTTATGATATAAAAACTTCCCCTGACACTGCATTCTTAACTTTTGCAATGTTGTGTATATAAATGTGTCGTTTTCTACTCCATGAGTTTGAAATGCAACCAAAATGTGAAAAAGAAAATAAAAAATAACAAATATAAAAATAAATCATATTTCGTTATGTTTTTTCCCCTTTTATTTGTTGTTGTAGAATTATGCTAATTCCAGCTCGTCAGTTTCAATCCAGAGCTTATCCAGATTAGTCACTTACATGTAAATATTTGAGAATCGCACTTTGGCAATCGTAATGCAATGCAGTGTTTGTGCAGAAATCGAAACACTTATTGGCTTAGAAGGTTCCCTCAAGGTTGTCCCAGTCCTATTTATGCATTCAACGTGACTATTGGAAGGATGTCAAACATTCACAATGAACTTTTGTCCGAATGCTCCTATTTGATGGAAATTAATGAACAGTGTACATGTACAGTATGTTGTTGATTGATAGTGTCTTTCACCATTGATGGTATATATTGGCCAGTAGAAGGTAAAGTTTTTGTATACCAGTAAAGTAGAATTTAGTTGGGTTTTTTAGTGTGTATACACTTGTAAATACACATGTATACAATTTACATACAATTTACAAACTGTACAAGTTGCAGTACAACCTTTAGGGTACTTATCTTTTCACCAATAGCAATTACATTGTACCGTACTGTATAACAAAAACGTCGTAAATATGCTTAATTCCTTTTTTTTGTCTCATAAATGTCTAATTTTTAGCTACTGTATAATTAATGATGTTTGATGGGTTGGTACACTGTAAATCAGATTGTAGGTTTAGGGTATATTTGTTTACTCATTCAGTTTAATTTCAACACACGTGTTGATACTTTATGGTATTTGACCGCAGAAATGAATAAACCACCAACGGTATTTTTTGCAGTCGTGAAACCACGTGTGCAAAACTGGCATGCGAACTGGTTTAAAAAATGCACTCAAGGTTATCGTTGCTTTCAGCCAATGAACGCATTCCTTTTGCATACGTGACTTGAAAGCCATCACGATTGCCAAAAGTGCCGTAATGTAATGCCATTCGTAAAGCCTTTGTCTGAGTACCCCTATTATGAAAATGCGAATTTAGAACATTTGAATTTCGCGCGCTTTTTCTTCGGAATGTATGAACGACCCTCATTTGCAGAAGGGACGCCGCTCAAGTGAGGCATCTTTGAGTGAGGCATGACATGTGTTGAGGACATCAAAATCAAACTTCAAACCGAGCTTTTGGTAAAGAAGTTCGCACATAATCATGTAGCTTTATGGTTGTTAATGACGTTAAGAAACTTTCTAACAGTTTAGTTTTTTTCTAGCCGTAAATATGCCAAAGACTAGCCCAGATGAGGTAGTCGCCCGGTCGCTGCAACAGGCACGAGATTATTTAACTTCCACCAATTTCGGTCGTGCTTTCGCACATTTTCTGGTGGTACTTCGTCTTAGTCCGTCCCATTTAAAGGATGCCAGAATTCAGGAGGACTTCGTATTTGCATTAGGTTGGTAAGCATGCATTTTCCGAGAAGAACGATCGATTTCAGAATCATCAGAGCATTTCACTTTATAGTTTGTTCATATGCGTGATATCCCAGTTTGACATATCTTCAAGAGTTGGCTGTAATATCAACCAAAGCTCTTTAACTTTGAAGTATATAGGGATTTAACTATACTTAATTAGTGCATCAATGCAGAACTTGTGCAGAACCCGATAAATTAGTTATAATCCAGGTAATTAGGGATTTTGGTCAAAAGGTAGACAATTTGTAGTTGCATGTCTTCATTCTCACTGCATCTGATTGGATTAGGGGTAACAGCTAAAAAACCATGAAGCCGGGGCATACAAACATGCAATAGAGCGAATCTGCTGTCTGCACAGAGTTTCGAAGACCTGCGCCGATGGTCGAGTGGGTTACGCGCTTGCCTCTCGATCCTAACTAGCGGGTTTCGCGTCCCGGTCGAGGTCGGTGAGAATTTTGAGAATGTGCAAAATTCTCTAAGTGGCGGCTCTTTTGGATGAGAGTTTAAACCGAGGTCCCGTGTAGATCCCGTTTGATCTCTGCACGTTAAAGATCCCTCTTGTGGAGGTGGAAGTCCCCCCTCGTAGAAAAAATTACCAGGTAAGGTGACGGTGTCACATCTTCTGGCATTGGTGTTTAGCCCTCGTGTGCAGAAATAGGCCAACGTTAAAAATCCACAAACCAACCAACATGATTTTCTGTATATCAGTGCAGCGTCCATATTCCCTCGACAGCTTTGCCCAGATCTTTCTGGCCGTCTGCAGGTTCTTTATCACCTTTACCACGCGGTAAACGATACACATGATGATTTTGACCGTAGCTTTATCATCTCGGCTGGTCCTATCCGCGTTGACAGTTTCTGGCTTTGCCTCGGTGACCACACTCTAAAGTTCATCACCTTTTAGAAGCACCTTCATTTCGGTGCTCCATGTGCCGTAGTTCTTCCTGTTTAAAGGGAAGAACTACGGCACTGCGTTGCCTTCCATATTTAGCTGACCTGTGTTGTTGTCCGGGGAGTACGAAACTCAAATTTCTGCCTTGTAGAATTTTCCGCCTTTAATTGCCACGTGTTAGGCCTAGTTGTGATACTGGCTGCTTCTACTACGTGCTGAGCCAATAACCTGATGAAATTCAGGTAGACGCGTGGAATTTAATAAGCAAATTTTAATGACAGGACTAACTGATTAATTCTACAATTACATTTACGAAAGTGTAAACCACAAAGGTATAAAATTAAAACTTCTTCTTCACCACGTGTTGGGAGGCGAATCTCCTAACAGGTCCCTCCAGTTTGAGCAGCAAAATCCGAGAGTGGACCAAAGGAAAGGAGGCATCCCTTTTATATCCGTCGCTTTTACTGCCCGGGTGACGCGGTTGATCTGGGTGACGCAGCAAGTGTAGGGAACGATTGCACGGGTATCGTGACTCATAGGGGACCGGAAAAACGAACATCTAACGTTTTTCCCGGATGCGCGTAATGCGGCGAAGCCTAACGGTGCACTTCTGCCAAGCGCATGTGGGATAAAATAGCGCAACTCCAACAGTATTTTCTCAGGAAAAAAAAGTGTCTAACCCTTCTCTGTGTATCCTAAGGACCATGGGCCAATCAGATAGCAGAAGGCTATTCTGAAGCACCTTCATTTTCATAATAAGAAAATGTGGTAAGTTTTTTAATTTTGTCCACGGAAAACGTGTAAATTTCTACACGGAAAATTAGCCCTGAGCTAACAAAGAAGCATTAATTTTGGATATCAACAACATGACTATGTTGCGTTTTCCTGACTTTTTCAAAATAAGCCATTCTTCCCTGACTTTTCCAGACATTTTCAAGTTTCCTGACTTTTCCAGGCTTTCCAGTTATGGGGATACCCGGTGTTAGTCAATAGGGGTAATTAGACAGGAACTTTACGAATGACCCTAATTGACAGTCGTGAAGTCAGTGCGCAAAAAGAAGGCATTAATTGGTTTAAAAACAGCGATAAGCTTGTGTAAATTTGTTTAAATCAGTGTGTGTGTCGATTTTGCACATGTCATTTCACGGCCAAAAGCACCATTCGCAAAGATTCTTTCTGAGAACTCGTAATGTTTCAACTGTATTCTGATTTTACCGTTATTAACAAGGTCACCTCAATGATGTGAATGTTACTGAATGATTAACATATACTGTATGTACTGAGAACGTTCTCATCAAGTTTTCCTTCCTTTTTCGATTGGATTTAAATCTCTTGACAAAATTTAATATGCTTCTTATCATTACTTGTAATAATGGATTAGAAATCCTTCTTAAAACGCCATCTGCATAATGCCATAGATACTTAATTTTTAAATGGTTTATGAAAATATTTATACTACTTGTGGGTGAGGTTCCAAAAGTCACCTTACAATACAAAATAAACACAAAAATGGATTGGACACACTTTGGTGAGGAGGCCGTGTTTATCCTAATATTAATACCGCATTGGCCTAGTTACGAACCGATCAAAGTGGGTTTTCTAAAGATATTACATTATAATGCTAACTTTTCCTGCGTTAAAAATGGTATGACCAATGCAACCTCACGTGCTTACTATGACAAAAATGATGCTACAAATCATAAACGTAGGTGTGCCCGGATGTTTACATTGTGATTGATCAAGTTTTTAGTCGAATCGACATTTCTAAAAGCGAGATATGATGTCATAGAGTTACTATAGAGCGAACTAATAAAGGTATATAAAGGAGTCCTTGTTGGAAAACATGGAGGAGTCATCTTGCGAAATTTTACATCATAAGGAAATCTGCCAAAATAACACACCTTCAACCTCATGCACTGAATATTAATTCGAAGCATGTTGCTAGGTATACGTTGTGTTTACTAGCTACAGTAGGTCTAGTAAGGTCTAGGTAGGGTTAGTATATTTATAAACGCATACGTGTATGTGTTCCCATAGTAACGGCTTTAATATATGTATGTTAATTGCTAAGAATAGACAAATAATGACCCACGTGTTGTTTATTTGCAACAAAACTTGGAGGAATGTTTCATATATACAAACATTTAATTTGAAAAAGTATGATACGAATGACTCTTTTGGTACTCGTGAAGACAAGTGTGAAATTGGCTTACAAAATGTGTTTTTAAGCCACTAGCGGAAATACCCGGCGTTGCTCGGGGGAACTGGTTTGACAGTTTACTGGCCCCGGGTAAATTATAAAGATTCATGGCCTTGGAATTCCCCATGGAGTTCACGCTCGCAGCTCGGGTGTGAGTCGTCAGGGGCCATTCGAAACCAGCGACTTCGCAATGCACGTCCCCCCCCCGCCCTACGCGATAGAGGAAAGCGTCTTTTTCGAATGGCCATACAACGAAGGATCAAACAAGACCATCCACCCAGCCACAAACAAGATGGACGCGTTTTGCATTTTATATGTATATAGATATGCATACAGCTGATGCATTCTTTTTGCACAAGGGCGACTTTAAAAAATACAATCCTTAAAGTTGTCTACAACTGTAAGTACCCTTAATAATATTTTCAAAAAAAATACATATTTCCCAACAGAAAACCTGATCGAGATCAAACCATTTCATGATGTCATTTAATTCTGGATGCTCGTCTGGTTCATCATGCCTTCACCTGATCAGCTTAAAATTCCAACATTTACCAATGAAATGTCAATTCTCCTGACATTTTGGTGTCTATAATCCGTGTGAGTTTGTTTTGGCCAAAAAAAAAATGCGAAAGGTCGAGGTTTGAATTTTATTAGCATCAGTGCGTCAAGATTTGAGAACAGGGCTGCCTTGGCCTAGCAAATGCATAGTAGCATTGCATAGCAAGTGACAGGATATCACGACGACCATCAACGTCGGTTGATTGTTTGACAACATGTACCAAAAGTCGCTTCTGGGATGCTTTATGCAAAACGCGATGAATTTTTTTAATAACAGATGAGTTTCGCCAGATTTATGTTTGCATTAAAAAGCGAGGTTACGTGTAAGCGTCCATTGTGTGCAAATAGCCTACGAGCAGAAATTTAGTGCGGAAAATGTTTAAAAAACAAACATTCTGTAGGTGAACTTTTTAAGAAAAAAAGCTACTGTAAATACGGAATTACGCGCCGGACCCGCAATAGCCGCCTGCCATTAAGCGCCGGGGCGCTTAATTCCGTATTTACGGTATTCGATAAAATTGACTTGTCTTCATCCTGTAACGTGACAATTTCCATCCGCAAATCATGATTTCTCCTGGAACTCATCTCGGAATAAT